>VCCN01000920.1:2281413-2294176 GCA_006491835.1 Architeuthis dux
GAGAGAAGAAAGTGTGTTACGTTTCAAACATATTTATTATCATTAAGATGAACCTTGATGGATTTCCCCGAGTTTCATTTGGCGTCTTCGGAAGCTCTTTTGCAGCGCAGAAGATTCCAGTGTGTGCAGTCCGTCTCCTCACATGTTACTGAATTAGGGGCACGAGAGAGAGCTTTGTTAGTAGGAGAAGGAGGCGATGAGTCAGCCCAAGATTTAGGTGGTCAGGGTTGTTTTAATCCGACAGATATCCGTACATATACGCAGGTTTTCATACTGTATGGTAGAATCCCACTGAATTGTTTATCCGTCTGTTCACACAATCGTGTCATTGGCTTTCTCCTCCTCTTCTCTTATGCAGACATTCATTATAGTTTTTCCATTCCTAGTATGCTCTCCATTTATTATCTATTTGGCCATTTTTCCATCCTTCACTATTTTCATTATGTTTTCTTCACCTGCAAATATAAGAAATAACATCTTGAGACAAACTTCTTCCATCATACCTCAAAAAGTAAATAAATAATGAACGAGAAAAAAGGCAGAAGAGAAATCCTGGGCAATAAATTATTGAGAGACATACGACTAACTTTGGACAACTGTCTTGAACCTTACTCGCTGCTTGAAAAAAAATAAGTGAAAGAATAAATGTTAGAAACTGTCAACCAAAACTGTCACCAACATATGTTTCTTTAGTTTTTAAACTGGTCTGGCCGGCTGGCTGGCTATGTACAGTAACGCCCATAAATAAGTACACCCCTCCCACGTTTTAATAAAAAGTTAATTGGCTTCCAAACCAAACATAGCAGGATTTTATTATTTCTAGTGGAACATTACGCAATGAAAATGGATATTATCAGGTATTATTTACGACCAAACGCTACAGCATTGAAACTCTGTTGCCAAGATATGTTTTCGTAGTGTTGTACTCATCTTTGGACGACAACATATTCATATATTATATATCTTATTCAAAGATGAGTACAACACTACGAAAAAATATCTTTGGCAACAGAGTTTCAGTGGTGTATAGTTTGGTCATAAATAATACTTGATAATATCTGTTTTTATTGTGTAATGTTCCACTAGAAAAAAATACAATCCTGCTATATTTGGTTCAGAAGGAAATTAACTTTGTATAACATAGTGGCAGGGGTGTACTTATTTATGGGCGATACTGTATGTATCATGCGTAAAGACCGCACCAATGGAGTTAGAAAGCTGACAAATTAAACATGTTCTCCTTATTATGTCTAGAAAAAACCGGGTTTCTTTTACCCCCCCAATATGTTTTTTTACCGCCTCAATATGTTTTCAGTAGGTGTTCAATTTGCAATGAAAGTTTCTGCTAAATTGGTCCCTTACTTTGTGTTCAGCAGTGTATTCACGCTTGCTTTTCGAAAATGAGTGATCACTGCCCAATAAAATGTGAATGCTGCCTAAAGACGTTGGTCACGTGGGTTTCTTTTGAGTGACCAACCAGACCTGTTTTGTTATTTGTTTATTGCTTTTTGGGGACACAAGTTAAAGAAACTAAAGAAAAGCGAATGGATATTTGCAGAAATGAAGAAAATTAGGATTATCATGAAGGAGAGCAAGGAGAGAAAAGAGAAGAAAGGGATTTGAGGATCATAAGAAGAACAAAATTAAGAGGAAAAGATGGGATTGAAAGTGAGGAGGGAGATTAATGATGAATAGTGGAGTTGAGGATTGCCAGTGAGGAAGGAAAGCAATGATAGGTGATAGAAAGAAAAGAGGGTCATAACTGAGAAAGGAGAGCAATGATGTGAAATGGGCTTGAGGATTGGAAATGCAGAAGGAGAGCAAGGTTAGGAGAAAAAGAAAGATGAGGATTGTAATTTTGAAAGGGGAGATGGAAGGAGGGAGTTCAGGATAGTAAGTTAGGAATGCAAGGTTAGGAGATAAGAGATGCAGGTTGTAAGTGAGGTAGGAGAGCAATGAGGGGGGACGGATTCGAGCATTTGAAATTCAGAATGAGAGCAAGGTTGAGAAAAAAGGATGAGGGTTGTTGGTGAGCAAGGAGAGAAAAGAAGAGAGGTGAACTTGAAAAGGAGAGCAAGGTTAAGAAAAAAAGAGGAAGTAAGTGAGGAAGGAGAAAAAGGTTAGATGAGAGAGAGAGGTGACGATTGCAATGAGGAAGGGGAGAAAGGGGGACAAGGGTGTTGATAATTGTTAGAGAGAAAGGAGACCAAGTTTAGGATAAGAAAGAATATGAGTATTGTTAAGTGAGGAAGGGAACAAGCGTGAGAAATGGATTTGAAGATTGTTAGTGAGGAGGGAGAACACGGCCAGGAGAAAAAAGATGTTTGTAGACGAGGAAGGAGATAAATACCTTAGTAAAGAGAGACAGAATCAAAAAGGGGAAGGATGATAATTGTGAGGAAGATATGAATGTTTTTTGGGAACGAGGAAAGAAAGAGAAGAAAGGGGGAAATGGTGTGAAAAGAAATAGTGTTATTACTTATCTACCAGCGGTCGGGCAAAAAGGGGAGGCAAACTCTCTGGCCTTCAGATGGATGTCGGAAAAACTGGGCTGGGTATTTTGAACTTTTTTATAGATCGTATAAGTCCCGGAAGTAACTAGAAGTTCAGAAACCAATCACTGCGCATGAATGGAGGGTAATTCAAAATGATCTATATGACCCCCACCCCCGGACACAGAGATGAGTTCGCCGAGGTTGTTCGACTCGTCAAAGTTTGTCGAAGACACCGAAATAGAACTACCGATAATTTCGACCGTTAGCATTCATTACGCCCCCCCCCCTACCGGAGACAGGAGTCATCGTTACCATACTCCTGTCACCAAGTTAACTGACGCAAAACCAAAAAAGTCGCGAGAAGAGAAATTTCTTCGCAAACAATCGTTATACACGCCGATGTCAATAGACAAGGTAAGGGAGTTTTGCTTCTTCTTTTCCTCTGACCGCTTCCAAAGGTTAAGTTGTGTTCTTTGGAATTTGGATCTTTCACCTCTTCATTCCCCCTTCGAAAATAGTTACTTGGTAACAAAAATATTTTCGATAATGGAGAAGGAAATTATAAAAGTGGAAGGAGAGTAAGTATAAAAATGATATGAAGATTAAAAGAAGAAATGCTACAAAAAAGAAATGAATGAGAGAACGAGAAAAATTGAGTGAAGAGGAAGAAAAGTTTAAAAGTTTGAGACAAGAAAAGCAGAATAATGTCCTAACATCGTGGACTTTGAATTAAATCCTTTCTTTTCGTAAGTTGGATCAAATGCATACATTCACTTAGCTCGGTTTGGCACAAGGTCATGATTATGGAGCACCATGTAATTATCTAAGTCGCTAAAATAATGGTGTGGCAACTAGTTTGTTAGCTACTGCTTCGCGGTGAAGCTCTGCTTAATATGTATTTAAAGGTTATTGGTGTGGTACACTCAGAGTGGATCAATGCATTCTAGTAATATATCAGGTTGTAACGGAATTTCTGTCTGATGTTTCAATTTATTTGGAAACACAATGGTGATTAAAGATACACTCAATCATTAATGTATCCCCCATCCGGTTTTGATAACCTTATTTCATCTATCAACAAGTTTCTCGATACCAGATGTGTAATATTCCTTCGATTTTGACCTGAAATAAAAGACTAACTGATTTTCCAACTCTTCTCTTGAAGCTAGGTTTTGTCCATTAAAATCGCTTTGCAAAGTTCTAAACATATTGAAGCAAAGTGAGGAGAGTATAGTGGATGAATAATTCTCCAGAGGCGAATGAGTTGTATGGTCACTCGAGCGTTTGGACGTTCATTATAGTGTTGAACAATACCCATTTTCTATTCAGTATGATGGGCATTTTCTGCCCAAACTGTTTTCAAACGCCGAGATCATAGGATATAGTTTGCCTCTCGGCTGGGACCCAGGTCTAACATCGCGACTTAACCACAGACCACGGTACTTGTGAAAAAGGATCCATTTCTCACTCCCAGTAACAACTCTGTCCAAACAAAGGCACCTGGGGGCGGGGTGGGGACTGAGAATGCAGTGATTCAGAGCAATGGGCACGTTGCTGACAATCTGCTACAGGCAGGCCATGTGGGAACATTTTTCAACATTTGACACTTGCCAGATTCGATAAATAGTCATATGGCTAACATTGAATTGTCAGCTCAGTTTCCAGACTATAACAGCAGGATAGGAGTGGAATTTCAGATATATTATTCATGTGTTATCAGTGCTGAAAACGGACAGAACTTTCGTTACGACCTAATAGTCCTGGCGCTGTAATAGAGCCCCGTAGGAATTTTCGAGTTGACTAATGAAACCAACCAGACATGCTAAAGGGACCTTAAATGAGTAAGATTACCTTGGGTTGACATACCAGATCTGTTGCAAAATGATATTAGTGCCATTTTTCATAATGGCAGATTTTCGCTGTGGTGCCTTAGTCAAAATATCCATCAAATATTGGCATATTGCATATCGTTGGAAAGGAAATTACATGCTGAGTAAGGTTTACAAGAGAACCATATGAGTCATTTCGAGCTATTTACAATCAAATGTCAATGTAACGAAATAGACCCAGATCATGTTACCGGTAGCCATTTGGGATAGGAACTTGGTCAGATTTGAAATCTGTGTTAAACTGCGAACGTGACCAACTAGAGGGATCGGGTTAGCAAAAACCGTTGAAGATTTGAAAAGAGGGAGGAGCGTATGACCACTAGCATATATAAATGCTAGATCAGAACAGAAAAAAAGGCAGTTGGGGTCGCGACCTGAAACGGGTTCCCACTAGACAGCGTCCCGCCCGTTAGCGTGGGTGTGAGAGCCGGTTAGAAGCAGTGACTAGTTGGAGATTTGAATCGGGAGCAACAAGTCCGAGACGAAATGGCTTCTTTCACCCGGCTGGGTGAGGAGGCAGTTACCAGCTTGATTTTAGCAGTAGTAGCCCTGAGAAGTGACCAACTCTTTTAGACAACAAAATGCAACAGAATTTCCGTACCTCGACGAAATCCGCAGACCAGCCCAGATGTATATGCGGGAATAGAAACCTCAGATTTAAATTTGAAGATCCGTGGATTTTGACGTCTTTTCTCTCCACACACATGGGAGTGTTTTTTGTCCGAAAATGAATTTCCCTCCATAGAAAGATCGGCTCCCGTCAGCAGACCCGGACAGAGAGACATCATCATCATCATCGCCGTCCGCAGCCCGCAGAGGAAATGATCGTCTCTGTCTCTTTCTATCTCACCCTGACTTTCTCTGAATATTATCATCTCTATTTCTCTCTCCCTCAACATCTCTTTCCCTCACGGCGACCAGAGAAGAAGTTCGATCGCCCGTTATGCTACATCAACTCCCCTGTGGACGGATATCTATAACATAGGGGATGTAATAGTTAATTGACCCTCTCCAGAAATCAATCACTTCTCCCGTCTACTGTTCACACTTCCACAACATTCTATTGTAATTCATTGAGAACCTTTGGAGATATCGTGTAGACAGACAGAGAACCTTTGGAGCTAGTGCGTGGTGCGGGCAGTTAGCTGGTACGTTGGGAGGTAATTGCGCATAAATCCAATCCAGAATTTCCTGAATTCCTAGTCTGTTACCTACTCTTCGACAAAATGTAATTGAGAACATCTGGAGATATCGTGTGGTGTTGACCGATAGGTACAATGTAGGAGAGGTAATTCTGCATGGATAAAAATGTGATCACTTCTCCCGTGTAGTCTG
Source organism: Architeuthis dux (assembly GCA_006491835.1). NCBI lineage: Eukaryota > Metazoa > Mollusca > Cephalopoda > Oegopsida > Architeuthidae > Architeuthis > Architeuthis dux. The sequence goes on from VCCN01000920.1 coordinate 2,287,133, forward strand.
TTGCCAACCCTTCCACAAAGTTTCATTGAGATTCATTGGGAACATTGGAAGATATCGTGTGGACAGACAGAGAAGTTTCGGAGATACTTTGTGGTTGCTGACAGTGAGCTAGGACGTCAATGAAATGATGTCGAATGGTGGGCAATAGACTACGGAGGAAGTCAGGAAATTCATGCGCAATTGCCTCCACACGTACTAGCTAACTGTCCACACAACATAATACCTCTGTCTACACGATATCTCCAAAGGTTCTCAATGAATTACAATGGAATTCCGGAGTGGATCCATCAACTATTACTTCCCCTATGTTATAGCTATCGGTCCACACAGTTGGTTCATTTTAAAACAAAGGTTTATGACATTTGATTATAAATAGCACGAAATGGTTTTCTTGTAAACTTTACTCAGCATGAGATTCGTTTCCAATGATATACAACATGCGCATATTTGATGGAATCTTTATTCTGACTAGGGCACCACAGCGAAAATACGGCATTATGAAACATGACGCTAATTTCTCTTTTGCAACTGATCTGGAATGTTTACCCAAGATATTCTTACTCACTACAGGTCTCTCTACCAAGTCCAATTGATTTTATTAGTCAACACAAACATTCGAACCGGGCTCTATTACAGCGCCAGGACTATAGTACTACAAGTATATAAAAGTTTAACCCGTACGTTCGGCGTTGTGAATGAGTTAGCTGTGTATTTATCACCAGTGCCAGTGGTTATGAACGCAAGCATTCCAGATGCTGTTCGCACTTAACACATCCATTTGTTTTGCTTTCAGGTGATGTACCCACTTACACAATCTTTCTAAATTTCTCAGCAAAATTATTTGTTGTATTTGTAAACTGCTGTGAAGACATACATACTTAAAATGCATGATATTTTGATTCTAAATATTCAACAGTTATTAACACATTCAGCGCCATTGTTTTGTTTTTTGTTGTTGTTTTTCGCTTTGTAGCCTAACAATATAACAATGAGATTCCCTAGAGATTAAGTAGCATCACTCGAAAGTAAGTATTAGACAAAGCGGTGTGCGGAGGACAAAATGAAGAAAAGTTGCGAATTTCAAAAAGGGGAAAAAGTAATTAACGTGATATCGCTGACATTTTAAAACTTTATTAGTCCTTGAATTGTGAATTCTTCACTTATTGTGTTTTAATAAATGTAGCAGCTTGTTATCTAGATTCGAACTCCGACCTAGCCCAGTCACGTGGAAGGTCCCTGAGGCCTTCCATTGCGTAGGCATGAATTAAAACCAACTTTATTGCAGTGGTTTATGTCATTTTTGCAAGCCATTCATAATTTTCTAAATTCTTCCCAGGTGTCTCCAAATTCGGCCTTGTGACAAAGTCAATAAAATTCAGTGACTGTTTTGTAGAGTGAGGGTTTTCTATGCTCAAAAACCATTGTTTATTATTTAACTCATACATATAATACATATTAGTACAGACATATTAACTAAACTGATGCAAGGTGTGTGAAAAATATTTCATAAAGTGGGTAAATTGCTTGAAATCTAATGTAAGCTTTCTTTTTTGCAGTTATGACACAAAGAGCTTACTGCTGGTGATAATAACCATAATAGTCTGGGTGCTGCTGAGTCAGGCTCCGCTCAAACATTTAGAGGAGGCAACTCTTTACTGATTGCATTTCAAATATTTTAATATTGTAAATGCAATCAGTAAAATTAGGTGAGGATTGTTCTTGTTCTTGTTGTTACAGTGGGAAAACAAAAAAAAGCCCCTGACTTGGACTGCAGTTTGACAAAAAGGTTTCTGTTTCGTGGTTGAGGCAACTGCGAGATTCTCAACAGACGACAGTAGTCGTTGATTGAGCTGAGATTAAAACCAGGATTTCAAATGTTATTTGTAAGGCAAGCTGGCCTTACCTACTTGTAAGGTTGGCGCAACACGATCTTTTTACTCTGTATTTCGTTGCTTTTGGCCTTGTGCCTCGGCTTAGTAAATATTATAGTCTTTCTTTCAAAATTCTCATTCCAGTTTTTGTTTTTTTCCTATCTTTATCTCCTACGTTTTTCCTTCCTGCTATCTTCTTCTTCTTCTTCTTCTTCTTCTTCTTCTTCTTCTTCTTCTTCTTCTACTACTACTACTACTACTACTACTAATACTACAACTGCTATGATTATCCTTTTCAATACTCATTTTCCTTCTCACACATCTTTAATATCTTTTTTTCAGAGCAGGACTTTGAGTAAATCATTCTTGAAACATATGCTTCCTAGAACAGGATGTCACGGAATTGGCGTTTATTGCAAACGAAACTACAAAAAATACAACCTTTATGATGCATATGACTTTTTATTTTATTTGTATTTTTCAAGATTAATACCAACGTCATCTTTCCATAATTTCCCCACGATTTTACATTTAGGTGAAATATTATGTTGACGCGACAAAAATACCTATCGTAATAATTATACGTTGGACAAGAATTAGAATCTATCCATAGAAAGCAAAATAAAACAAATTTAATATTTCCTTGTCCACGCAATGTTCTTTACTGTTTCCAAGAACACAAGACCAGGGTAGACATCTTCGATTCCAACTTCCTCAGATGTTCTTTTCTCCTCGGTACATACACCTGCCATTCCACAGATTCCCACCTTAGAATTGTCATGTTTGATTGATTGGTGTTTAGCGTTGGATCTGGACTGTGTTACATTGTTTATAAACTTCTGCAAGTGTTACAATTACCAAGTCCTCCGTTTCGTCTTCAATGTTCCCTTTCTTCCTCTGGAATACAGATTGTTCGTAATGTTAGAAACTGTCAACCAAAACTGTCACCAAATCTGTCAGCATGGGTTTCTTCTGTTTTTAAGTTGGTCCAGCTGGCTAACCATGTATATATGTATCACGCGTTTTGTTAGTCACTCCATAGAAACCAACGTCTTTTGGTAGAGTGCCGTGTTGGGTGTGATCAATTAAGAAATTGGAAAAAGGAGTGATCAATGAATAAGTAACGTTTCTCGCATTTTGTGCACCAATGGAGTTAAAGGGCTGAACATTTAAAAACTATTCTTTTGTTTTTTTCTAAATCCACCCCCTAAAATAAATTTTGCAATGTGTCTTTGTGCTAAATTGATCCCTTAGTTTGTGTCCTGCAGCATTCACACATATATTTTTTAAATCAGTCTTTGTTAGTGATCACTGCCTAACAAAATGCGAGAAAGGTTATTTATTCATTGATCACTCCTTTTTCCAATTTCTTAATTGACCACACCCAACACGGCATTCTACCAAAAGACGTTGGTTTCTATGGAGTGACTAACAATACCTGTTTCTTTTTTTCTGAATTGTTTTCCTCATTTCTGTAAACATATTGACGTTTCTCGTTGTCCTAAACTTTCCACCATCTTTCTCATAACTTTGAAATATGTTTTATATCGCAGATCGTTTATGATGTTCCTAGTATCTGTCGATTATCGCCTTCTCTCATATATTTTGCTTTTTATATCTTGAGAACCGGTTGTGCGGCCTCGATGTAACTTGGCAACCGATTAGAGAAGAGCTTACTGCATAGGTGTGAACGTGCACTCTCCCGTCGGGTTATTCATTTGGGTAGTGATATCCCATTAAGTGAGCTTGTGTACTGTGGGACAGCTGCATTCACAATGACTGAGTGGAGTCATTCTTCATGTCTCGTGTAAGGATTCTTGCCAAAACATCGTATCACCAAAGGCCTATCAGCCCCCTACAATCCATATTTGGCTTCCTGCAACTTGTGATATTTCCCAAAGAAATTACAGACTGTCAACTGGGGGAACGTGACCAGGCAGCTGATGGTGATTCCGAAGGAGGACTGTTTTAAAAAGTAGAAAGGACCCTGTGATAAGTGCTTGAGATCGCAAGAGGAGTACTTTGAACGAACTAAGTCACAATTACCTGAGGTAGGCTATTTTGTCGTTAATATTAAATATCTGGATACTTTATGTACAGAACATCAGGTGTCTGATCGTTATCGATGGCAATTGAGTGACAGCAAATCTCCTCAATGCTTTAATTGTTCTCATCAGTGCTGTCGGCTGGATAATTTCGATTTTCCCCAGATCTCTAGTTCTGACAGTGTTTTTGCTAGTCTCTTTAGGACTATTAATTTTCTCTTGTTGGAATCATTATATGTAACGTTTTCCTCTTCTTCTACTTATAATTCTTCCTTTTCAAAGCTTGATTTATCTAATATTTCTTTGTTTTGTTATCATTTCTATCTTCCTACGTCCCTTACTGTTTTCATTCTCTTATTTAATTGTTGATTATTTGATTCAGTTATTTATTTTTCTACCTTTATTTCACCTACCTTCCTTTCTTCGGTGTCACTCATTCAATTCTCATTCATTTCTTGTCTTCTTCTTTTTCAGCCTCTTTGTTTTCCAAGTCTTTCTCTCTTTCCTATTTCTTTCACATTTCCTCTTCTTTTCATTAAAGCTCTAATCTTTCTTCTGCTAGAAACCGTCAACCAAATCTGTCACCAAAACTGTCAACATAGGTTTCTTCAGTTTTTAAGTTGGCCTGTCTGTCTGTCTGGCTAGCCGACTGCCTGGCTGGCTATGTATCTATCACCCGTACAGGCCGCAACAATGGAGCTAAAGGGCTGAAAATTTAAACATTTACTCATCATATCTAGAAAAAACTTTATTTTTTGTAAAATCCCCCCCCCAGGTGTTTTTTTTATTGTGGGTTCAATTTGCAATGTAAGTTTATGATAAACTGATCCTTTAGTTTGTGTCCGGCAGCATCCACGCTTGCCTTTTGAAAATTCAGACTTTTTTAGTGATGACTACCCAACAAGATGGGGAAGAAGTAACTTACTCATTGATCACCCATTTGTCCAATTTTCTTAATTGATCACCCCAACATGGCATGCCGCCAAAATACGTTGGTCACGTGACGGTTTCAATTAAGTGACTAACCAGACCTGTCTTTCTTCTGTTTTACTTATCCTTCTATTTCTTCTTTAAACACGTTTATCTTCTTCGTTTTCTTCATACGCGTTAGCCCATCTTTTTATTGGTATCTCTGGCATTTGGAAAGTTCGCTTTACGCCACTTCGTCTTTACGACAGACCCACATTAGTACAGATTTCTCCCGTTATCCGAAATGGCGTAAAGCGAAGGAAAAATTAACATCAATTTATATAAGGAAATATTTCGAGTGTTCCCAAACTCCCCAAATTAAAAGATCTGGTTAATCAGTCAATAGAAACCGGCACGTGACCAACGTCTTTTGGCAGCATGTCGTAATCGGTGTGATCAATTAAAAAATTGGAGAAAGGGATGACAAATGAATAAATTCCGTCTCTCGCCTTTAGTTGGGCAGTGATCACTGAATTTTCAAAAAACAAGCAAACACAAACTGGTGATAACTTAGCATAAACTTACTAAACACATATTGGGGCTCCTCAGAACATTTCCTGCCCGCTAGCTCTATTGATGCGGCCTATGCGCGTGATACATACATAGCCAGGCAGCCAGCCAGACCAACTTGAAAACTGAAAGAAACCTATGTTGACAGTTTTGGTGACAGTTGTCGAAGGTCGAGGTTCATCGTGCGCTGTGGCTGGTGTGGAAGGCTTGAAATACGAAAGCATTCTTGACTGCTTAGTCGCATGTTTCTATTGTAGTTCTTTGTAGGCACTCAATACATCCTGCAAACCTGTCCTAAACCTACGTGACCTTTCAAAATCATTGCAGCACCGCAATCATCGCAAGGTTACTTTTTGGGTCTGTGAACGCTCAGGAATATTTCCTATATGAATAAATGATAATTGCTTCTACGCTTACCGCAATTTCGGCTCTGCTTCCAGATAATGATGAAAACCTGGATTTTTCTTTTTTTTTCTCCTTTAGTCGCTATATGTTATATATTCCCTTTTTGTGTAATTCTCTCTATTTTCCAAGATATATAAAACGTAATTTTCCTACCCTCCCTTTTCTTCAATAACCATGGGGGTCTCCACTAAATAATGTTCTGAACTCCAAAACAGAAATAACACAAGAACAAAGAAAGATTCATTTTGTTTTTGTCCTCTTCTTGTTGTACCTTCTAAGATTATTGCGGCCAAAGATGAGGATCAAACAAGAGAGTCAGAAATCTGATATTTAGAACTTTTTACAGATTCTATTTCTTATTGAAAATCAGTGATTACTGAACCGCTTAGAACTCTCCATTAGTTTTATCAGTGTTGTTATATAAAAACGTCAACCAAAACTGTCACCAAAGCTGTCAACATAGGTTTCTTCAGTTTTAGAGTTAGTCCAGCTGGTTGTCTATGTATGTATGTATGTATGTATGTAATAGGCTACACAAATGGGGATAGAGGGCTGAAAATGTAAACATTTACTCCTTATTATGTCTAGGAAAAGCGACAGTCTGGTATTTTGAAAATCCCCACATAAAATAGTTTTTTGATGGGGGGTTCAATTCACAATGTAATGTTATGCTAAATTGGTCCCTAGATCGTACCCGGCTGCATTCACTGTTGTTTTTTGAAAACTTGAACTGTTTCGTGATCCAACACAATGTGAGAGAAGTAATTTATTCATTGATCACCCGTTTTTCAAACTTTTTAATTGATCACCCCTCAACACGACATGCTGCTGAAATACGTTGATCACGTGACGGTTTCTATTGAGCTATTAATCAGCCATGCTTTAGTAGAGTAAAAATCTAAGAACAACGAAGCAAACACCAAATCAGAATGCTGACCATTTATTATTGATTATTTCCTCGCTTTGAGAAGCCGTTATAAATTCACATTATAGAAATAGTTATGAAAGTGCAACCGCTAGATTTGTTGGCCATCATAAAGAATGAGAAGAAGGTGATGAGGTATCTTTAAGAAAATATTCCAATTGGGTTATTCAGAGGCAACGGATTATCTTCTATAAACAGCTGTATATTAATGAGATTTACCAATGCGATAACTTAGATAATAAATAGCTCGAAATGTTTGCTTTTTAAACATCTAGATGCATTAAGATACAAGTAATTAAATTATACCAAACCAAGTGTT
>VCCN01000920.1:2354580-2365085 GCA_006491835.1 Architeuthis dux
TTGATCTTTTTTCTATCTCTTAGAGTTATCCCTACCGTAAATTCGAACAGATTGATCAATCTGTTCATAATGCAAGTTACCCACCAGGAAATAATAACCTTTTCTATCCAAAAGTATTGGTGTGTGGGGTGGGCCTTGTTGATGTCCATCTATTTTTCTCAATACATTTCTCTCCTGATTTTTCGTGTGCTTCCTGAATTATTTTTTTTTAAAAATAAATGTTGTTGCTTATTTCCCCTTCAATGACACTCCTATCTTCCTCTATCCTCTCTTCTCCCCTATTCCATAGCTTTCGATTTTGTCACCTTTTTCATTCTTACTTCATTTTCCGACATTTAACCCCTCCCTATATTCTTTTTGCCTTCCTTTCCTATTTACCTGTATGCGTTACAGATGCGACAATTCAGAGACAACATGACAAAAAGAAAGTGATAAAAAGTGACAAAAACCGTACTTGTCACGCATGCGTACTCCATTGTTGTGAAGAGTTCTAAATGGGCGAACCATCACAATTGTCGGCTATTGTTTCTTTTTTGTTTCCTCCTGTTGTTCCTTGTGCATATTCAATTGCGAGCATACGCATACATGAGCTCATACCTGCACATACATGTGCCTTTATGATAATTTGTTGCCCTTCGTTTTTATATTGTTGGCTACTATTATTCATCCATTCGTTGTTGTGTAATCTGTTTACCTTTCATTCCTGAGATGTTCGTAGAAACTGTCATCAGCCACAGACAATAAAAGAATCATCTGATCCATAGCAATTCTCAAGTGATTTACCTGTAAAGGAATTGTCTGTGAGAAGGAGAAAGGATTATATAAAAAGGATATCAAGCAACAAAATCACATCAGTGATAGCAACCATTCCAACGTAAAAACTGTCAAAGTCGAAAATAAAAATGGCTAGCTGAACCTTTTTCTCATCGTCTATCTAATATGAGAGAAACCATTCGCCAATATATTTGACCAAGGTGGTTCTTTAAAATCTGAACTGAATTTTAATTTTTATGATTGATAAAAATGCGCGCCTTGTCGAATTTCTGAATGGTTGATGCTTTAAGTTTAAGATACAACTTTAGCTGAAGATGAATAGGCAAAGAGTGTCAAGATGTTAATGATTATGATAATAGTAAATAAGACGAAGAGATTACTAATCAGAATCTGGTGAGTCGAGGAGACATGCTGTCAATCGATCACCGGTCACAGCAACCAGGCACCTTTGATAGGAAGATGTGGTGAATAATAATAATAATGATGATGATGATAATAACAACAACAGCAACAGCAACAACAATAACAATAACAATAATAATAATAATGATAGTAACAACAACAACAACAACAACAACCACAACAATAACAATAATAATGATAATGATAATGATAATAATGATAATAATGTGAAGATTTAAAATTTCTTTTTATATTATCCAACGATAAATGCAGTCAAGAAAAAGAATTAAATGTGTTTCGCCGCTTATAGTTAATTTCTATTCCAACTGTTTGAAGCGCAGTTCTTTGTTCTTTTAAATCTGCCCTAACGTTTTATTTATTGAAATCTTTGTTAACTTTTTCTTTTGTTCAACATGGATTTCTTTTTCTGTTCCTTTGTCATTCGCACACCTGAACAATTTCTTTAATGCACTGTTTCGCCATTGCATGCGTTCAATACGTAAATGTCATCTGTCACCATGGCTGCCATGTCTTTTTCCTTCTTTGATTCTTTTTATCTCTGGTATTTGTTCATATCTTCTGTCTTTCTACCATACTATACTTTTCGCCCATTAGTATTTGGCAGTCTTATTCAATTTTCCACAGTTTCTCTTTTTTAGATCACATATTTGGTATCATATGACAGTAATGACAGTTCCAAATTATAGGATACCATAAAAATCAATCTGAAATGTTTCAAGATAACTCCTACAGCGATGCTTTGGCAAAACAATGAACATTAAATATTATGTAAACTTTTCAAATAAAACACTCATCTCATATGTATTTTTATAAAATGTAAAAGTTAAGATTAGTTCTTCATAATTCCACATGTTATAAAATGTCACAGTTACTGATGATTTTATAATTCATAGTTATATTTTATAGACATTAAATATAGGCGTTTGATTTTGAATTATCTACCAGTTAAGCTTATTGTTGAAAAATAGATTTTTTTTAAAATTTTCTCTTTCATTCATTTAATTTCTTACAACTTCATTCCCTTTCTCTCTGTTTTTCTTTAAACTTGCGTACCTATTCACTTGTAACTAGCAATGACCTTATAAGATAGGAGAAGTTGTCAGCAGGCTATTTTGATATACCATTACTGGTGTACGAATTGGACATATTGCCTTCAGCTAAACTGAGCTAAGCTTTACTTTTCTTTCTTTAAATGATTTTCATTCGATTTTTCTTTCCATGTTGTTCTTTCCTTCTTTCCTTCATTTCATGATTGTTTTCATCCTTTTATATTTTTTTTCATTTGTTGGCCTGTCCGTCTTTCCTTCTTGCTTTCATCCTGCTGGTCTTCTTTCATACATTTCCTTCTTTATCTAATCCCATCTTTCTTCATTCCCGTTGTCAATCATCCTACAGACCTTCTTCCTAATTCCCCATATCATGCTCTCCCTCTCCCCCCTCTCCCATATATATATATATGTATACATATATATATATATATATAATATATATGTTGTCAAATCCACAGACAGCGCTGTTTCGTCGTTTATACGACTCATCAGTGTGGCTACTGACTATAAGTGCCTTGGTGCCCCGAGCGAGGATTGAAACCGGATGTCTGTGTCGACAGTGTGTGTGTGTGTGTGTATATATATATATGTGTGTGATGGTATTCTTTAACTTTTTCAATTTTCCTTTTCTTTAAATTTGTATTCACTTGTAACTATCAATGACATTATAAGATACGAGAAGTTGTTAGCAGGCTAGTTTGACATGCCATTACTGGTGTACGAATTCGATCCTCACTGGGTTACCTTCTGCTAGACTGAGCTAAGCCTTAGTAAATACCAATATTGGCTTTCGTCGTGATTGAAATAATAACGTATTTCCCACCGGTGCCAGTGGTCGGTTTTCGAGCTGCGGTAAATGTCGTGATTTCGAATGCTGATTATCTAAGAACGATGGCTCTCTTCGTTGTGAAGATTTGTATAACACAATATTCCTATTCCCATTTGGTCTTGTGTACCACTAAGTTAAGCTCAGTAAATCTCAATAAGAAGGATCTTTCTTTGCACAGAATAGCGCAAAACTCATCAAATCTGAAAAAAAGAATATTTTTCACTGTTACTGAAGTTTACGATGTTACTGTATTTTCTGAAATAAAGACAGGGTTAAATAAAACATAAACAGAAGTGGAAAAAAATCGTTTAATGATTTTTAATTAAATATTACAAAGATGGTTGCACCTAGTTGTTTTAAAACGAGGACATATTTTGGAGTCAATAAAACATATAAAGAATCAGCATTTCAAAGCTTGAAAGAGTGAGATTATTTAGAAAGATAAAAAAAATGATAAACAAATAGATAGATAGATAGATAGATAGATAGATAGATAGATAGATTATTTAAAGGCATCATATTTCACAACTACAGGACCGTACCGACTTCTTAATAAGTAGGAGGATTATGAAGCGCCAATCAGATTTCAGAAATTGACATTTATTTGTTTTTATTACCAACAGATTGTTCTGCTGCGAACTTGGTCACTACATTTCCAGACTAGACTGGAAAGGATAGAGTTGGATAGATATGTTTTACATAATACAGGTAAAATAATAACATATAGAAAACCCTGAAAACGATTGCACATCGATTTATTCTTAAGTATAAATGGAAAGAAGCGGAAAAATGAAAAAAACAGTGAAGAATTATCGAAACAATAAGGAAGAAGAAAAAGAAGAAAAATATGAAGAAGGAAGAGGAGAAAACAGATGAAGGAAAAAAGAAAGAAATTGAAAGAAGCAAATTGAAGAAAATGCATGATGTAAATAGCTGGGAAAGGAGAGAAGCACTAAACGGGTGAACAACAAATAAAAGTGAAGAACAAGGAATAAATAAAAGGAATATTTAATAGGGGAGGAGGAGGGAACGAAGAAGACATAAAGGTGATGATGAAAGAAGAGAAACAGAAAAGTGCACTTTAATGTAACACAATAGAAAGAGAAAAAGGAAATTAAAAAAGTGAAAACAGAAGACGAAACGAAAAAGGAAGAAATAATATAGAGAAAGAAGAGAAGATGAAGGAAAAAGTGAAATATGAACTGACATGGCAGAAGATAGAGAAGAAACTAAGGCAGAAAAATGAAAGATTTTTAAAAAATCACAAAAGGAATGAATGACAGAAGCCAAATATACAGAAGTGAAGAAAAAATAGACAGAGGAATGAGTCTGAGATTAAAAGAAAGAGAGGGGAGGATGAAAGAGATATGAAATGATAGAAAGAAACTGAGAATGAAATTAATAAGAATTGATCGTTGAGCAATGGGACTGAGAATGGCCGATAGGAAAGGGAGATAATCGAAAGGGGATAATGGATAAAGTACCAGGGGAAATAATGGAAGAAAGACAATTAGAAAAGACTAAAAGAAAGAATGAACGGTGAATTTAGAAAAGAAGAGGGTGAGTGGAAAGAAGAAGGAGAATAAGAAGAAACAAAAAGAAAAGATGTGACGACAAAGGAAGCGAAGATGGGAAGTACACGACAGTGTAATAAAAAAGAAAGAAAAATGGAAAAGGAAAGAGAAATAGGAAAAGCAAGAAAGAAAGAAAATGGAGAAGGGGGAGAATAGATAAAGATATAATGTATAAAGTGTAACATAAACTTGTGGTAGAAAAGAAGGAAAGGAAGTTAGCGAGGAAGGGGTCGAGGGGGAGAAAAAAAGAAAGAAAGAAGGAAGGAAAGAAATAAAGAAAGACAATATACAAATCAGATAAATGAAGGACATAGAAAAGAAAAAGAGAAAGAAAAAATAGAATGGTGTAAAGGAAAGAAAGAGTAATACAGGAACGGAGGAAAAAGAGAATGGAAGACAGAAAGAAAGGGAGGAAAAGAAAGAAAGGAGATTATAGGTGGACAAAGAAAGAAAGAAAGAAAGACAGAAAGAAAGAAAGAAAGAAAACAATGCTAATGTTAGATGGAAAAGAGAAAGAAAATATCGAAGTAATCAAAGCAACCATGCCCCCTCCAACTTGGAAGATTGGCGTAGCACAATCTTCCTTGTCTGTTTACCCCAAATTAGCCTTGTGCCATACTAATATAATTTTAACCAATATCTATAAAAGTAAGGAAATTTGAATAGAATAAGCAAGTAGGCAAACTCACAAGTAAACAAAACTATCTGAATTGAAGAAACTGGATGAAGAAAGAAAAATCGTGAAATACTTTGTTGAATAAAAAATAAATGAAAAAAAAGAACTAAAACATATTACAGAGAGACAAAATAAAAATAAATAAATCACTAGTTCACGAATAAGAAACAAAAAAAATATAAAACACTGGCCAGTCGTCCAAAACTGACATTGTTCATATTCACATCGGAAAATCTCGCAGAGTCGCGTTCTGACGTAATTCGCCAAACGTCAGGGTCGATGCATTCTTTGTCAGTGGCGTCGGCACTGAGCACAAATACGTGCTGTTCGATGAAAGAGCTTCCGTGTGACGACTTCCGGTGTTTGTATGCTGAGAACGAAAAGACGTGAACTTGCTGGAAGATAAAACTTTAAATGGTGAGTGGGTAAGAAAAAATCGGTTAGTCGGTCGGGGAAGGGTATTGAAAATCAGAGGTCGGGGTGCCAAATAACGAAGAGGCGATAAAACTTCTTTAAATAACAGACATCAGCAGAGAAAATTAGAGGAACACATTAGAAAAACAAAAAAGGAAACGAAAGATAACGAAGGAAGGGGGGGGGGAATGGGCAAATGCTGAAAAACCACCCTTGGACAAAATCTTTTAGAAGGAAATAGAAATTGTAGAAACACAATGGCGGATATGACAGGGTTATTTGGAAAGAGAAAGAAGTAGTGCTTAGAAAAATTGAAAAGAAGAGATATTTTAGAAATTTGGAGCTCTGGAAATGTATGTAAATCTAATCTTTGGTGGATCCTTTATAAATGTAAGCTTCAGAACCAATTAACAGTGTCGACGTTAACAGATGTTATATTTATTTTTTATTCAGTCATTCGCTTATTTACTTATTAATTAGGTTATTTAATAAAATGAGGACATAGATTGAAAAAAGAGCAAGGCATGGATAGATACAGATAGACAGACGCATAGATTAAAAAATGACGAAAGAGAGGGATAGATAGATAAAAATAGATAAACCAAACAATATACAGACATTTAGATAGATAGATAGATAGATAGATAAGAGAGGGAGAGGGAGAGAGAGAGAGAGGGGGGACTTACGGGGATAGATGGATAACAGCAGATAGTTGTTTGTTTAATAACTTAACACAGATCGAATGGGAGAGATAGAACGACAGAAAGATAGATAAAAAGAAAGGGAGCAAGAGTTGGATAGATAGATAGATAGATAGATAGATAGATAGATAGATAGATAGAAACAGATCTATCGACCAAATACAGACATTCAGAGAGAGAGGGGGGCTAAGTGAGAGAGGGGAAGGCATAAAGAAGGTGGGGATAAAAACAGACCGATCAAGACATAAATTCAGATACATCAAGATAAATAAATATACATAGCTAGACGGAAAGATAGATAGATAGATAGATAAGAATGAGAGAGAGCAGATACAGAAATAGATACTGATAGACAGAAAGGTGGATAAAAAGAAAGGGGGGACACGTTGGATAGATAGATAAGTTAAATAGGAACAGATATATCGACCAAAAACAAAAGTTCAGATAGATAGATAGATATATAGATAGATAGATAGATAGATAGATAGATAGATAGATAGAAAGAAAGGGACATAAAGAGAGAAGGTGGGGGAGGGGTAAAAATAGACCAACCAAGACAGAAATTCAGATAGAAAAACATCAAGGTAGATAGATAGACATCAAGATAGATAGATAGATAAATAAGAACAGAGAACCCAAAGTAAAATTATATGTTTATAGCTCGATGTGTATATACACAGTAAGTAGTACAATAGGATAGAGAGAAAACGAATCGACTAAGAGAGATACCTATTTCCATATACACATACATGCACGAGGGAAATTCAAAAAGACATCCAGAGTTGCTTGTACGTAGCGCTGAAGTTTATTAACTGGAGACAAACAGACAACAAGATCGCTAGGTGCATGCACTTACTGTACCGATACAAAAAGAAAACACACAAAGACATGCACAGAAACAAAAGATGTGAGACATTTAAAAAAGAACAAAAGGAACAGAAAAATATTGTTAAACTATTTAAAAAAACGAGAGCGAAGAACAATGTAAACAAAGTGGATGAATTTAAACTAAACGTGAAATTGTAAAAACAAATTGTAAAAAAAAAAGAATTCCCAAGAAGAATAAAGAAAAAGTATAGTAGAATGTGAAAAAGGAAAGGGTGAGCAAATGTTTTTCTGCAACTGCCTGGGCAGTTGGGTAGTCGTAAGAATGCAGTTTACCCAAGTAAAGTCTCATTCGCTCTCTTCTCCGTAGCTGGCCAGTGGTGAGATGTTTTATTAATACAACCGGCAGTGGGACATATCATACGGAGAAGTAGATATGCTACTCAACAATAGATCACCTACATGCAATAAATCGACTAATCGAAAAGTCATTAGAATACAACAAACCACTTTGTTTGGCCTTTGTACATTATGAGAAAGACTCGGTAGAACACACGGCAGTCTTCAACTCAATGCCAGAACAACGAAAATTACATAAAAACCATTCAAAACGTATACGAAAATGGCACTGCAATATTTAGACTACATAAAGATACAAACAAAATAAAAATAGTAAAAGGAGCAGAGCAAGGGGATACAATATCAGCTAGATTATTTACAGCGAGCTTTGAAAGCATATTTCGGAAAACTCATTGTGAGGGAATGGGAATAAACATAGGAGGCTCATTACTGGTAAGTGAACACAAACAGTCTCAGCTGAAATTTGAACTCTGTTCGCCGATTCCGTTTTTCGTAACCGTTACGACACCAAGCATCACCTAAAAGTAGAATAAAACAAGAAAACGATATGGATTCAATTAATAGAAAGTGTGTTGAAAAAGAAAGCTTCTAAATAAAATTAAGAATACAATATCAAAGAAGAAAAAAATGGAAGAAAACGAAAAATGAAAGGAGAAAATTAAGAGAGAATGCGATGAAAATGATAGCTAAGGAAAATAAAAGTTAAATTAGGGGAAAAGGAAAAAAGAGAAGGGAAGGGAGAAGACAATGACATTAGCTGTCGGGGGTAAAAAAGTTGGAAACATATCCACTTGTGTATTTGGCAATAAAAGATTAAGAGAAAGGTCAAAGGGAAGGAAGAATTCCTAAACAGCATTTACCATTTTTTGTGACTGAATCTTTTCTAGTTGCAGGAGATGCAATATCAGAACACATACGTTTTCACTTGTCTGCATCTGCACATTCATATCAACACAAGTATAGTCTTACAAAATTGAAGGTCAACGAAACACACACACACACACACACACGAAGGTATATGATGTGTTACCCAAACGTTCGGAGCATTTGAATAACATGCGCGAATCAAACGCAGTATTAACTTTTGCCGCTACTGTTTCTGAGCAGTACTACTCGTGGGCCAGTGTGTGAAAAATAGACTAGAGACTACTTCGGAAGCTACGTGTTAGGATAAGTAATTTTTGTTTCATGGTGAAATTCCTCGTAGCCGTTACAAGTCCCCTGCTGGACGACCTCGATTGTAATAATATCTGCAACGTCTTACCGGCAAACCTTTCTATCTCATTGCGCCATCTATTGTCATGCCCAACGTATCGTTATGCGCCGTTTTATTGCGCTTTCATTGTCTTTCTCTAACTTGTCCTAGATATTATTCGTCAACGCCTTCTAGAGCCTCTCCCTTTATCCTTATGCTCTTTTAGGGGACTTTATCGTTGAACATTACGTTTGTCTTTGTTCTGTTCATCATTAAGCCTACTTTTTTACTTTCTCTATTTAGATCAGTCAACATGTTTTGTAATTCTTCGGATGCTTCTGACGTCATGGAAACGTCATCGGCGAATCTAAAGTGGTTTAAGTATTCTCCGTCTATTTTATTCCCATTCCCTCCCATTCAGTTTTCCAAAATATGCTTTCAAGGCTCGCTGTAAATAGTTTAACTGATAGTGCATCAGCTTGCCCTACTCCTTTTGCTATTTTTTTATCTTGTTTGTATCTTTATGTAGTCTAACTATTGCAGCGCCAGTTTCGTATATGTTTTGAATGATGTGTATGTAATTTGCGCTGTTCTGGCATTGTTCTGGCATTGAGTTAAAGACTGTCGTATGTTCTACCGAGTCTTTCTCATAATCTACAAAGGCCAAACAAAGTGGTTTGTTGTATTCTAATGACTTTTCGACTAGTCGATTTATTGCATGTAGGTGATCTATTGTTGAGTAGCCTCTTCTAAAGACTGCCTTCTCACGTGGTTGGTTTTCATCTCGAGTGTATATTTGTGGGTATTTTTGTGTATAGTTTATATATGTTAGCTAATAGTGTAATAGGGGGGTAGTTGCCTTTCTTGTAGAGTATGATCACTAGTCCTAGACAGAAGTTTTTAGGTAATCTTCTGTCTCTTATGCAGTGAATAGCTGTGATAGTTCTTTGTGCAATATCTCTCCTGCATCTTCTAGAAGGTCTGTCGTTATGACATCTCCGTCTGGGGATTTTCCGAGTTTCATATTTCGTAATTCAAACACTACTTCGTTTTCTGTTATGTCTGGGATATTACTAGTATCTATCGGTTTATCAGTTTGTGGTATTTCTTTTTTTGGAGCATACAGTTGTCATAGTATTCTTCAGTTACCTTTGACATCTTGTCCCTACTTTTGATAATTTTTTCATCCTTTAGTGCAATCATCTGTTACTTGCCGGTATGATATGCGGCTCGGACGTGTTTTAAAATCTCCCCCTGTCTAATAGCCTCTACAATCCTTTTCCTGTTTTTTTTTTCTTTTTTCTTTTCTCGTTCTTTTGTTTATTACTTTGTTCTCTGCTTTTTATTTTCGTCTCCTTCAGTTTTATCTTCATATTCCTCCTCTGTTTGATTAGTTTTAATGTTGTTTTATAGTATTTACCTGTGTTATTGTTTAACTTTGTATTGCGTACCATCTCTGCTTATTCCTTAATTATATTTGTCATACTTTTACTCTTTCCCTCTATATGACACTGTCGCTATTCCACAAGGTCTGAAATCTGTTCTCTATCGCTACTCGAAAACTGGTAATGTTCTCTATCTCTATCTTATTAAGGCATTCCTTCTTGAGAATCATTTTGTTAAATTTATATTAGATAATGTGTCTAGGTAGTAGTACTGAATTTACGACGACTACATAATAAATT
>VCCN01000920.1:2778757-2790715 GCA_006491835.1 Architeuthis dux
ATGGAGGGAGTGAGTGTGGCGAGAGAAAGAATATTCTGGCTGGTTTTATCTGCAGTCTTTAAGCATATGCGTAGGTACATCAATAAGTCTGCAACCTAATGATGAAGAAAGAATTCATGTTACACAATAAATATTCATCATTCAACCTAATCTCCTTACTATAGTCACTTGCAAAGAAAATGCATTTATTACGCGAATACAAGACGAAGAAAACCGTGGATGAATCCAACATGTCCTTCAATATCTCAAGTGAAAGGAAATCTACTGGGAGGAAGAAATTCTTCAATGCGGTTCAACAGGAATTCTTTATTAGGAATTGCTGAAACCTGGACAGGTTTTTACTGCACAATGATAGTGTGATCAACTGGCTCATTTGAATAACTCATTCACTCAAGTCACTCAATAGAAACCGTCACATAACCAACATATGCCGTCAACATATAACAAAATTTGAAAAGGCGTTGAATGGGCGTTGAATGGGCGTTGAAATGAATAAGTCACTCGCCTTTTGTTGGTGATCTCTAAAAAAATAGTCTGAATTTTCAGAACAGGACCAGGAAAAAGAAAAGACAGAAAATGAAAATAAAAAATTAAAATAGACATCCGTCATGTCTTTTGGCCGCATGTCGTGTTGCGAGTGATCAAGTAAAACATTGAAAAGGGTATTATCAATGAATAAGTTACTTCTGTCGCCTATTTGGGCAGTGATAAAAAAAAACAAGCGTGAATGCTGCCGGACACAAAGCAAGGTACCAATTTAGCAAAGACTTACATTGTAAATTGAACCCTCACTAAAATGTGGGGGAATTTTAAAAAACAAACTAAAACCTTTTTATAAAAATAGTAAGGAGTAAATGTTGAATTTTTCAGTCCTAACACTATTGGTGCGATCTGTACGCACGATACATGCATACATAGACAGCCAGCCGGACCAACTTAAAAGCTGAAGAAACCTATGTTGACAGTTTTGGTGACAGTTTTGATTGACGGTTTCTAATAAAGAGGCACAATAATTAAAGTTGTAACCGGCTATGATGATTATAAAGATAGGAAAAGAAAAAACAAATGAGATAGGTTGGTAATTGTTATTACCTTGACTAATTAGTAGCGGATGTTATTAATATGTGTGAGGAAAAATCATCGTGATTTGAACCCCGGTCGACAGGGTCAATAACTCCAATGTCCCACTGCGGCAACAAATCAACTGAATTACACAGGACTTAGTTAATAATAAATGGGGGAACGCTAATAAAGAACAGAGCTCAACAATCAGAAGAGAAATGGCGTGAACGGGGGAAAGGAAATGTGTTCGTGGGTGATGGGTGAGATTGGGATGAAAAGAAAGGAAGCATGTCTGTTGTAGAAAGAAAAGGGATGGAGCCTAATGGAATGAGGAAGAGACGAAATGAGAGAAAGATAATATGGAATTAAAGAGAAAGTGATGGAAAAATAAAAGAAAGAAAGAAAGAGTATATGATATTGCCATAATTACGATGAAGTACAAAAACAGAAATAATTGAATGGTGACATGGAAGGAAAGAAAGAAAGAAAGAAGGGAGGAAAGAAGGAAGGAAGGGAAGAAAGACAGAAAAGAGGAAAGGAAGATAGAAAAACGGAAAAGGTTAGAAAAACGAAAGAAAGAAAAAAAAGAAAGAAAGAAAGATAGAAAGAGTATATGATATTGCCATATTACGATAAAGTACGAAAGAAAGAAAGGAGGAAAGAAAAAAAAAGAAAAACGGGAAAAGTTAGAAAAAACGAAAGAAAGGAAGAAAGAAAAGAATGAAAGAGTGGTGAGAAACAGTGGAAAGGAGTAAAAGAAGAAATAAAAAGAAATGATAAAAAACCCAAAGAAAGATAAAAATGTACCTATCAATCAATCAATCAATCTATCTATCTATCTATCTATCTATCTATCTATCTATCTCAGTTCATATCTATCTATCTATCTATCTATCTATCTCAGTCAGTTCATATCTATCTATCCATCTAACTATCTATCTCAGTCAGTTCGTATCTATCTATCTATCTATCTATAGAAAGCTGAACCAAACAATTCTTGGTGGCAGAACAGAAAGAAAAAAGTTGTAAAGTCAAGAAAACAGAGTGAAAAACGAATTAGAAAGACAGCAACGTCGGAGAAAAAACAATTTCAACTTACAGATAGAAAGAAAACAGTGCACAGTGGCAGAAAAAGAAAGAAAACGATAGAAATGAGAGCAATAAGACAGCAAAGAAATATGTGATAAAATAACAAAACCCAGGAATGCAAAAAACAAAACAAAGACAAATCGAAAATAAATAAATAAGTGGAACTAAGTAGATTATAAATCACACAGGCGCCAAGTATTTAAATATACATTCGGCAAAATATGGTTGAAAAATGATCACCCACCATTTTACCTTTATGTATATTTTATTCTCTCTTCGCCCCTAAAACTTTCGCCCGGAATCTACTAAGCAATGAATAACAATATATAAATAAATAATGAGAAAAAATAAAAATAGGACCCCAAAAAAGCAGCCCAAGGATGAAAAATATATATTTTGAACGTTCGGTACTAAACCAAAAACAATATCGATCTTTCGACCAAACCACGGAAGTGGAAGTTAACAAATAAAAGTGAACAAAAAGGACAGAAAAGATATTGAGAAAGATAAATAAAATATTGCATGAAATAATAATTAGCGTTTTTTTCCGGGTTCTCGTTAACACAGACATATGATATCTAAACGTAGGCAATTACACCTGTAGAAATGCTTGTTGAGTATAAAAGTTATGGGGATATTATTTAATTTCTCTCTGTAATTCCGAATGTTAGATGTGGATTAAAATAGACCCACAATCCGGAATATAAACGTAGGCAATGACAGCTGTAGAAATGCTCGTTCAGGATATCATTTAATTTCTCTCTGAATTCCGAATGTTAGGCGTTGATAAAAACAGAATCCAACAATCCGGATTCTAAAAATAGACAATGACAACCGTAGAAATGCTCGTTGATTATAAAAGTTATGTGATATTATTTAATTTCTCTCTAAATTCCGAATGTTAGACGTTAATAAAAACAGAATCCAACAATCCGGAATCTAAACATAGACAATGGAAACCGTAGAAATGTGCGTTGAGTGTAAAGGTTATGGGATATTATTTAACTTCTCTCTGAATTTCCGAGTGTTAGACGTGGATAACAGAATCCAACAATCCGGAATCTAAACGTAGGCAATAACAACTGTAGAAATGCTCGTTGAGGATATTATTTAATTTCTCTCTGAATTTCCGAATGTTAGACATGGATAAAAACAGGATCCAAGAATCCGGAATCTAAACGTAGACAATGACAACTGTAGAAATGCTCGTTGAGTATAAAAGTTATAGAGATATTATTTAATTTCTCTCTGAATTTCTGAATGTTAGACGTGGATAAAAACAGAATCCAAGAATCCTACAATGAGGAATTCGAAAGGGTCAAGGCACGCCAAATTAAGCGTTGCAGTTTACCTAGTGGTTGTGAGTTCAATCACTGGATTAGGCAGTGGAATCCAGTGTAACGAACAGAAGCGACATCACAAGGACGAATTAACAAAAAGGACGAAAAAACGTAGACAATTGCTAGTGTAGTGAGGTTGATCATCACTGGATACTATATTATTGTGGTTTTGTGCCAGATCACACTAACCTTACTGAACATCTATAAGTTAAAACATTGACTTACATATTCTTATGTGTGTATTTGCATGTTTATTGCTGTACGTCCTAAGAAAATATTTTCCTCCCGGGTTTTAATCTATCCGGTGTAGACCGAGTGCCATTCCCCCCCCCCCATGGTCACTTTGGCATGAAGCCAGGACTCTTCTTACCAATGAACCCATCAAACACCGGTCCTCATAAAATATCCAAACACGATTTGTTATTTATTCATGAACCTAATAATATACAAAACGGGCATTCTTTGTATCCAGTTTCACTGACATGCACAGTCTGTGCAGTGCTTTTGAGTCTCTATTTGCTTTGTCTATCTTGTTCTCTACCAATTTATGTCTCTTCTTTTTTCTATATCTCTGGATTAGAAATCGTCAACCAAAACTGTCACCAAAACTGTCAGCATAGGTTTCTTCAGTTGTTAAGTTGGGCCCGCTGGCTGGGTGACTGGCCGGCTAGCTATGCATGTATCTATCACAGGCCGCACCAATGGAGCTAGATGGCTGGAAATCTAAACAGTTACTCCTTATTATGTCTTGAAAAAAACGTTTTGTTTTGTTTTTTGGAAATCCTCCAATAGGTTTTAGTGGGGGTTTCAATTTACAATGTAAGTGTATGCTAAATTGGTCCTTAGTTTATGTCCGCCAGCGTTCACGCTTGTTTGTTTTATTTTTTTTAAATTCGATTTTTTTAATGATCACTGCCCAACAAAAGCGATGAGAGATGTAACTTATTCATTGATCACCCCGTTTTCCAATTATTGTTTTTGATCACCCCCAACACGACAGGCCAAAATACGTTGATCATGTGACGGTTTGTACTGAGTGACTAACCAGACCAGACCTATCTCTCTCTATGTATATATTTATCTCAGTCTATCGAAGGCTTAAATCACACATCGATATTCAAATCCAACCAAAGGCAATATTTAGAATACGTAATTCCTCTTTCAAGCATATCCAAGACATACAGCGGAACTTTCACCGCAGAATGTTCATCAATTGGAAAATCTGTGATCCAGTAAAAACTCTCCGACATTGGCGCTATTTTTATTGACTTCTGTCAAAATTAACTACGGAGTAAATAGAGTTTTGCTACTACTGTCTGGGCAAGTAGGTTAGTGGATTTTAGGCCCTATAAATATCGAACGAATATATTTACTTGAAATACCGGCACTTAGGTCTGCTATAACAGGCACATGGTCATACCATGCACAGATATATACATACTAAGTGGTACCTCAAAGTTCGAGGAAATTATCTCTCTGTACGTATATATTTATCTCAGTCTATTTCTTTCTATTTATTTATCTAGCTAGCTAGCTAGCTATGCCATCTCTCTAGTCAGGATTTGTCAGGATTAATCTATCTAGTAATACTTTCTCTTGTTATTTCTATATATTTATCTATCCATTTATGAATCTATCTGTCGTCTAGAGAGGAGAGAAGAGAAAGAAAGAATAAGGTGGGTAATAAGAAAGATTATAGGGAAAATGTGAAGACAAAGAAAGGTATGGAAATTGAGAGAAGAGAAAGAAAGATAAAGATACCGTTGTAGAGAAGAGGGGGAACAAAGGGCATAAAAAGAGCGAGGGAGAGAAATCGAGAGGGATACGTCAGCGGATGCTGAACTCAATATAAAGAGTGACGAATGGAAAAGAAATAGCAACACAAAGATTTTAGAGGACATAGAAAAGGACGAAAGGAGACGATGTCAGAAAGATAAAAGCAAGAAATCGACTTTTTCAATAGGAGCAGAGACATAGCCAGAGAGAGATGGGGGCGAGAAGCTAGAGATTCCGCGCCCAGTGGTTGTACAAAATGGCGTCGTCAGGAGTCATTTCAAAGCGAATTTGCGTTTTAATCAAATCTCTGCCTGCCTTCCATAGAATTCAGTGTATGACGCCTTTCCGCATGTACTTTCGTCTTGAGCAGCGATCACTCTAATTACTCCATCGCCTATTAAAAACATTTTATCCGTCACTTAAAATGAATGCTTTTTGCGTTTTTTATTGAATTATTTGTTATTTCATCGCCCTCCCTTCAATTCATTTAATGCGCAGTCTCGTTGCTTGCGTCTGTTTGGAGACGAATAGAATGATAAGGTCAGGTATGAGCAGGAGGGGGGGGGAGCTGTTTGTATTTGTGTTTGTGTGAGTGTTCGTATGTGTGTGTATGTGCCTGCGTACCTGTGTGTATATATATGTTTATGCGTTATTATTCATGCAAGCGTGTCTATGTACAGAAGTTCTGTTTGTGTGGATCTTGATATTTGTATTAAGCATTGCCTAGCAGGGCACACGACCAAATAAGAGATATTGGAACAGGAAGATTGTGTTACGCCATTTCTTCGATTAGGGCGGTTCTGCCTGCTTGACTAGAAAATGAATATTCGAAATCATAGTTTCTTTACCTGGGATTGAACACCGACCCCTTGCACCGGTTGGAAGTACATAACTATCTTAGACACTCGGAAAGCATTCCAATATTTACTAATCTTAGTGCGGCAAAAAGCCAAACAGTGGGAAATACAGGGAGGAAGACTGCGTTACGCAATCCTCCATGGGGCGAACACCTGCATGAAAAGAAAATCAGCATTCAAAATACTGACACAGGTGGGAAACATGGAGTTATTTACTCGAGGCAGGCCTAACTTTTATGTTGATCTCTTTTATCGTTTTATATACTTGATTATACTTGAAATAGGCTTTTTCTGACAGCAGTTAATTGCGTCATTAACCAGGTTTCAGTGTAGTTGGGCTGGGTTTAAACTAATAAGAAAAATGGTAGTTAAATTTGGTATATCCGATATTAGAATAAAGATTATTTTTTTAAATATTGATATTCTTGGATGTGACCGTCTTTTCACTTAGGCTGTTCCATGCGTTTGCTACTCTTGCCGAGAGGAACTTTTTTCTAACACCAGTTGAGGTCTGAATTTGTGTTCTCTGGTTTTACTTCACACAGATGAAATCAGCATTTTCTTATCAGGGCATTTTGAGCAATGAACGTCAGTATCCACTCTATGTATGTTGTTCCGGATTCTATAGACCTCTAGTGGGTCAGCAGGTTTTATTCTGTATCCATGGGCCTCTAGATTAAGTTGTTTTAATCTTTCAGTGTAGGATATATCTTCCATTCTCGGAATGATCCTGGTGGCTCTCCTCTGTACTCTTTCTATGTAGTTGTACTTCAGATTAGGAGACTATATGCATGAATCAAATGGGGACGTACCAGAGACTTGTACAGCAGTAGGAAGCTCTCCTCATCGATGAACTTAAATGAGTGTCTTATGTAGCCGAGTGTTTTATTTTCAGCATTCACTTTGTTTTGTATGTGCGTTAAGTGAGTTGTCTATATAAACGCCAAGCTGCTTCTTTATTTCCGATTTCCGCACTGTTTGCTCTAACGCTCTGGGATTTTATTGGCCTAGAGCCTTATGATAAAATGCAAAAGTAGAAAGATAGAGTAAAAATAATGATGAAATAATTATAGTGAAAATGCTTCTTCTGAAAATGATCAAAATTAGTAAATGTATCTATCTGTATATTTGAACCATCTATTTGTTTGTTTGTTTGTACGTGCCTCTTCTCCGGTAAAACTACGAACCAGATTGACCTGATATTTGACATGGAGAATCAATAAAAATCGACTTCCAACATAGGCTAACCTTGGAGGTCACTTAATGTCATCAGAGGTCATTCTCTATCCAATTAACGGTTCTAAACATCAGAAAGAATTAATTTTGATACCAGGATTTTCGTCATGCATTATTCTTACAAATGGCGCACCTATTTCTTACAGTAAAATAATTTCTTAAACAGGTTTTGGCTTTTTTGCCAATGAAACAATAATAGACCGTGTTAGTTTTAGTGCTGCTAAGTCCCTGGAGGTTTTAGTTTCTCCCTCTACCACTTATCTTTTATCTATGACCACAACTCGACCTAAACCATAGTGAAGGGAAGCTTCTCTCTATCCCTTTTGTTTTCTCATTGACAAAAAGTCAACGTAATTCACTTCATAGTGAAGACAACGTGGTGCAGGGGTGAAGCGTACGCACACATGGCTCTGTGCTAAATCAGGTCAATTTCTAAGATAAAGTTGAAAATAATCATTCTATTAGTTTGGGGGGAATGAAGTATTGTAAACCATTATTATTAATTCTTGACTACTATTTAGCTTTTTTTTGTTTATTTCTTTGATCACTACTTAAGTACGGCCACCAATCTACGATAGTTAGTTAACAGCGCGTATTGGAAGTAAACACTTACGTCTCTGTGTAAATAATAGTTTTCTTATTTGCTGTGTTTGGTAAGAAGAAATAAGAATAATATGTTTGACTGTGTTGTCTTATTTGAGGTTTTGGCGTTCCACGGGCAACGCCAGGTATCCCTGCTAGTATGAAATATGTTTGAACATTTTCATGAGTCATTTTTAATTAACGTAGGTGTATGTATAAAAATTCGACGATTACATGTAATAATAATTTCAATTATTATTATTTTTAACGTTTTGTTGTATTTGTTCTGCTTGATTTCATCCTCTCTTCCTTTTCCTTCAATTTCAGGGATGTTCCTCCTTCACAGCATCTTTAATATCATCATTTCTTCTTATTCTTATTCTTATTATTACTGTTTATACTGATGTCGATGATACTGCTGATTGTGTTGATGTTGTTTACTCAGTCAACACGCTCCCTAACAAATATTTCGACGCCAATAAACATATATAGATAAGAACGAAAATAATTCCTTTCCACGCACTCATGTCTCAATACATTGTACACGAACACATCAAGGTTCTTTAAGACGTAGAACCCAATCGCGGAGATAAACAAGGACATGCTTACATATACTTATTTGCAAACACATCCAAAACAGCTTTCATTCTCTCTCTCCCTCTTTCTCTCTCTCCACACACACATACACAAACACACACACACACACACATACACACAGACATACATACACACTCACACTGATACTCTTCTATATAAATACCAACTCCTCTAGCCTTTCCCCATCCTTTTTTAATCTTTCTCATCGTGTTTTTCATTCTGTCCTTTACGCCTGTTCAATCTGACTCTTAGTACACGCCTTGTGATGTGCCATTTGTTTGGGGTCCAGAGCTGTTCTGAGATGAGATAATCAATCTCCCCAGCCTGCACACCAACCCCTGTTTCTCTCGTTGTTGCTCAAAGAGTCGCCGAGTCGTCAAGTGATTCCAATTGTCTCGTTCTCTCCTGCCACCGCCAGCCTTTCTTCTCGGCTTTTATTTCTCTCTACGTCCCCTCATTTCCGTGCCTCCTCGTTGCAATGAAGAGCATAAACTCAGTGCAGTGGCAATGATTGCTGTTCGAATTCAGGAGAGACGGTTTCGAATTTACTGACAAGCGCATGCTGCTTCCGATTTTTATCAGCCCTGCCTCCTTACTTCAACAATCACTCCATCCTGTACTCAAGATAAGCTGTATGGGAAGAGAAAATGTTCAAAATACCTACTTGTAAACTAATAAAAAGAAAAACAATACTAGAACCTCGCACGAGAGTTAAAGTTGCTATAGAACGCAATGGTTGGGATCGTGTCTATAATAAGTGGTGCACTTAAAACAATCGCCAAAGCACTTGACGCGAGACTCGAAGAATTGTAGATTGGGAGAAGGATTAAGATTGTCCAGACCTCGGTAGTGCTATAGTCAGTAAGAATACTGCGATAAGTTTGTGAAGTCTAAGGAGACTTGCTGTTACTTAATACCCAGCGGAAATCACTACTAATTACACTAGTCAACAACAAAGTTTTATCAGGCATGTATTGGGTGTACAGTATGTAGTTTTGGATGCTGATTCCGAAAATATAATCCATTCCCTTGTATCGCGTCTAGTTTTCATAGTGAGATGAAAGCTGTTTTTACCATTACACCCCTCGAGCACTATGCGGGGTCCAGAGCTCAACGTTTTTAGCTTGTTCTTCTGCATAGTATCTTCTTTGTATATCTTATACAGTATCGCCCATAAATAAGTACACCCCAACCACTATGTTATAGAAAGTTAATTTTGTTCTAAACCAAACATAACAGGATTTTATTATTTCTAGTGAACATTACACAATAAAAACAGATATTACCAGGTATTATTTATGACCAAACAGCATTGAAACTCTGTTGTCAAAAATATTTTTTCGTAGGGCTGTACTCATCTTTGGACGGCAACATATTCATATTTCTGGCAACAGAGTTTCAATGCTGTAGAGTTTGGTCATAAATACTACCTGATAATATCTATCTTTATTGTTTAATGTTCCACTAGAAATAATAACATCCTGCTATATTTGGTTTAGAAGAAAATTAACTTTCTATTAAAAGGTGGAAGGGGTGTACTTATTCATGGGCGATACTGTACACAGTCATGTTTATTTTATGCGTTGGAAAGTTCTTACTGATACAAATTTTGTTTTCATTTAACCTTCGCGCATATTGCCTCCATATACAGTAGAACTGGAAACAGAACGTGTCCGTAGCAAAGAAATGAGTCTTGCTAGAGTGAAACGGACATTCGAAATTTGTAATCTGGGTCGAAAATTGGTCTAAAAATGTTGTAATGCAACCTTGATGAGAAAAGAAAGTTCAATTTTGTTGACCAGTATTATCTTTATCTTTTATTTGTTCAGAAAATATCAAAGTTAATTGCCATCTCTGAAGTTTTATTTTAGCACTGATTAACCACTTGGAACACTAACGCAATACAATCTCCCTAGGACTCATTTTGCTCGTTGAACCTTGAACCGATTATATCAAGCTTAGTAAGTATCTATACATTACATTATAAATTCCTGACACAAGTTAATTCGTTGTTCTGAACTTTTTAGTCTGTAACAAAAGAATGTATGATATTTAACAGGTTAAAGTGAGGTTTTGTTTTGTTGATTTGCCTCCCCACGAGGGCAAATTAGACCCAAGGTCGTTTTAGTGCGGGGTCCTGCACGCGTACGTGCAGGCAGTTCTAAACATCTCCCTAGACCCCGCGACTAATGTCACGAGGACATTGGGGCAGGCTCGACATAGTCACAGAACGAGCCCATGGAATGCTGAACTTTGATCTCAGGGCAAATCCTGAGCTCGCTGGACGAGGGTCACGGGACGAATACCGAGCAATGTTATTCAGAACTTTCCGGTAACAGGACGAATCCTATACCAGATATCGGCCATAAAAATGGAATAAGAGTAATGATGGAATGAAATCAGATGACCGGTGAAATAAAAAGAATGAATGTTAATTCGGAGCGGATCGTAGTCTTGAAGTGTTTTCTCAAGTTATATGTCTTATGATTATTGTCTTTGTTATGTCTTAAGATTATTGTTTTTTTTAAACCTATGTTATCATTTCCACATTTCGTTTCATACACTAGACGACATGACTGGAATTTGCGACTTGACATAAACATGCAGAATACTTGCTACTTATTATCGTAATTTATAAACTGTTATCATCCACTTACGGTAAGGGCTACCCCGACTTTAAACATAATTTCCGTTTAACCCATCATACTCGGATTTTACACACGAAGAAGGCCGAAGAATGGATCGGCCGAAACGTCTTGTTTACAACACAAATAACAAGAAGGAGTTCAATCGTCCGAAGAACCATTTCAATATTAATGACCCTTCTCAAAACTATAGAAAATAGACTTACGTTATATTTGATAACATTATATTTGGCAACATATTCACTTCATAATTGCTTCGTATCAACTAGATCCACTCGAGTTTCAGTGGTATGACCGCATTGTACTATAAGTCTTTCGTAAATTTGTACATTTGGAAAGAATGGTCAAACTTGTCATCTGTTAAGTTCCTAGTGTTTCCTGTTTTCTCGACGGATATTTCACACATCCCTCAAAATTACTTTACCAGGAAATAAAGAACATTTTGTATAATTTTTTCCTTTTCTGTGAGAAAGCCATTTTTCGCCTTTTAGAGTACGTATTTCTACCCGAACCTGTGGATAGTACCGCGTAAGTATGTATAAACCTAATTCTTTACAAACGCTTCAATTTTCAACGATTTTCTTGTCTACTACACATGACAGAATAACCAATAAAATTAATCAACAGAAAATTTGGGCAGGGTAGTAAAAACGGTTTGTCTGGAAATTCATCCCTTGTGCCTTCAAGTATGGTGTGGGTCCTGTCGCCAGGAAATGTCTTTGACTGAAGTGTAAGCACTTCCTGCATTTTTCATGAAGAAATCTTGAAGAGGTT
>VCCN01000920.1:2812325-2826077 GCA_006491835.1 Architeuthis dux
GGGGGGATAAAGTCAATTCCAAATTGGACTGGAGTTTGACAAAAAGCTGTTTTTTTTCTTTCAAAAGAATTCCCTTCCTAATATTTGGCGTTGATACTTGTAATTAAAAGAGTCAGTGTCATCTCAAATAAGGGGGTTGGGGAGGTAGTGTGGACCAAGACGGAACGGGTTGAGTCTTTGAATAGAAGAACGGAAAGAAAAGGTTTGAATTTAAATGATTTGTGATTCACGCTCCCGTGTGTCACGGAGAAATCGCTTTTCAAAAACATCAACGACCGACAAATATGCATTCGCTCCTTAAAGAATCATCCCCCTCCCCCCATAAGAAGGAAGTGAATTAAAAAGAAACACACACTAGTGGCCTCCTCCTTGGTGCCTTAGATCTACACACAGCGTAAGATTAGATGTGTTTTTTTCTTTTCTGTGGTGAGTGTATGTGAGTCAGGTTTCTTTATTTCATATCATCCCGTGTTCCTTTTTGAAATTCCTATTCAAAGATATGAGACTATTGCTCTAACCATTTGCACTTATTTTCAATCTCCTTCTTGTTCTTGTCTTGTTCTTCATCATCATCATCATCATCATCATCATCATCATCATCAGCAGCAGCAGCAGCAGCAGCAACAGTATTATTAGTATTATTAGTAGTAGTATTAGTATTAGTGTTAGTATTAGTACATTTTTTAATCATTATTTGGAATTTCGGATTAGCACCAACCTCAGTATTTTACTAACAAGAATGATGTTATTATTATCCATGATCAATTACAACAACAACAATAACAACAACAACGACGACGACGACAACAACAACAACATAACAATAATAATAATAATAATAATAATAATAATAATGATGATGATGATGATAATAATAATAATAATAATAATAATAATAATAATCATAATAATAATAATAATAATAATAATAATAATAATAATAATAATAATAATAATAATAATAATAATGATAATGATAATAATAATCGTCATCATTATTATCATCTTTATCATCATCATCATCATCATATTTCATGTATTTGCATATTTAATCCAGTGATTATCGCTGGAAAGTTGAGTGACAGCAAGTGTCCTCAACTCTCTCCAGCCACCGTCACAGTATCCTCGCAGACTCCAGTCTGGACACTTTCAAGTCTTACTCAAATTTCCAGTCATTCAATCCTGATTCTAAAGCTTTTACCACTGTCTCCAACTGAGACAACTATCATTGTTTTCTTATTGTCGTCATCAATATAAGAGCTTATTCCACAGAATATTGTGATTTGTCTGAATTATTTTCTGTAATTTTAAATCGAATTCTTATCATTCTGTGAACCTTCATACCAGTAAGATCTAGTGGCAGCAGGTTTCCTCAGAACCCAAGCACTCTCATCTCGCCGGTCTAACGAATTCAAGAGACCCCACCTTTCAAGTTACCATTCAGTAATCTGAAATCGATTTCATATTACTGCAGGGGTAGCCTGAACCTGGTTTCATTTTACCCATGTTCTGCGCAGATTACACTTATGCTGGTCTAAGTGTGGGGTCTCCGTTCGCGCTCACCTTACACTGGACTGGCTTTCCAGGGAAGTATCAATCCTGGTCTCCATGGCACTTGTCTCAGTGACAGGGACTTGAGGATTCTCCCCCTTCAGGTCCCTAGCCATGGGGACTTGGGATCCCCACCCCTCCTGCCTGCATGTTCTCGAACGTGCAGGACCCCACCCTAATCCGACCTTGTGTCAAATCTGCCGTCGTGGGGAGGCTGATAAAGAACACTTATCGCTGATTTAGCCAAAATGAAAAATCCTTATGCTTACAATTCATGATACGTTTATTGAACAAACCCTTGTAAGAGTTTTGGTCAGTTATTAAAAGGACGGTCAGCTATTAAAATCACTAAATGTTGCCCTGATTGACTGGCTAAACGTAACCCTAATCCTAACCCTAGGATATTATCTCTATAAGATAATAACAGTCAAGTTGCCTAAATGTCCTTAACTTTTATTTGTATCTACATTTATTGATCAACAAGTTACGGTGAGCTGTTATAGCTATAATTATTTTCTGTGGCGGGGACTAACGAAAAGGATACCACAGTTCTTTTAGTCTTTTTAAAGGGGGCATCGTGACAGTTCACTGCACCACGGTAATTCTGGATACATTTGTCACTTTCAAATTCCTTTTATTTTTAGTTCTCTAGTAAGTTGGCTAGTGACTTTTACATCTTTACTCTTTTTCACTTTCACCTTGTTGGAAATACTGTCAGATCTTTTTTTCTTTGTTTACGATGACTAGATCTGGGCTTCTAGCATGGATCTAACATCGGTCAGTATGATCAAATCCTATTCATTTGCACAGTTCCCAGAAGATCACCGTTCTTCTTCAATAGAAAGATTAACAGTTAACTTTGCTCATTTTTGCCTAGCCATGCATGGCAAAATGATGCCTCTTTTAAAAAACCTCTTTCCAACTTTGCTTAGAAGATAAAGGCTCCTTGTGAACACTTTAATCTTCTTTCTACTTTCAGCATGCTCTATTTCTATCATTTTTAATATTTGCAAAAAATAATTGCAGCATTCATTTTATTTCTCTACTCAACATGTTTATATTTCCCACTATTGAATGTTCTTTGTCGTAATTAAAAGTTTATATTTTTACTTAAAATATATCTGTCTTGTTTGCAGTTCTCATTGCTTGTATTCTGTTATATTTGACTAAACCAATATCGAAACATGATGACCCACACTATTCGACTTCAACACTAATATTATTCTCGGAGAATTTATCTTCCAAGGCTAAGCAAACCGTAAATAACATACCACATATTTATCAACAAAATCAACCACATCAAATAGTTCTCTTACAGCAAGTTCTGCATGCCTTTGCTGGTGAGTTTGCTCCTCACTGGGTGTTAAACAAGTCCGATCTTTTGTTAGATTTGAGTTAATACAACAAATAATTATATGAGTGTGTGAAAATGCATCGTTCATATAACGGTATTTCTTTATGAATATAACTATTATTGTTATATTATAATTTATTATTATTGATATTGGCTTTATGATAATTTCCCTCTCTGCTTTTTATTATTATTGCCATACATTTGTTGTATTGTTTTTAACTGTAGCAGCATAGTAAGGTTACGTGGAGTAGGGGTAGAATTTAATTCCCTTTTCGTCACCAGATTTGTCTTCTCTTGTTTTGTGTATCCTTCCTTCCAAATGTTGTGTTGCCATCGTCATTACTTCCGTTCCTTTACTGCCACTTTCCTGCTTTCGTCATTTTTGTCGTTCTTAAAGACCCATTCATTGAATGTCACTGCCCTAAATCTTGTTGATTGCGTTTGACCTATTATCAGGTTGAAACGAAACCACTCTTTTCTTCCAACTACCTGGCCTTGGGGTTTTTTT
Organism: Architeuthis dux; assembly: GCA_006491835.1. Taxonomy (NCBI): domain Eukaryota; kingdom Metazoa; phylum Mollusca; class Cephalopoda; order Oegopsida; family Architeuthidae; genus Architeuthis; species Architeuthis dux. The sequence goes on from VCCN01000920.1 coordinate 2,815,739, forward strand.
CTCTAAATAATTATGAGTAATTCTTTGCATCCATTAGAAAAGAAATTTCAAACAGAAATGGTGCGTATAAATGTTCATTCAGTAATGATGGATCTAAAAAAAACCGTATCGCTTTTTTCATTTTTATTTTTTTTTAAATCAACTAATCATCAAGATATTATTTCCACTAATAACTGTTGTTGTTGTTGTTGATGTTTCTTCTTCCATTTCTTTTTCCCATCCTCTTCTCAATCATTTTCTCCTTTTTCTCTGTACCCTCATTTTTTAATCCCTTCTTTTACTTCTCTCTGCCTTCCTTTCTGTAACATGCTCTTATTTTTCTTTTACTTCTTTTTCTTTTTCTTCATCTTGTTCTTTCTTATTTTCTTCTTCTACTTATTATTTTTGTTTTCTACTTCTTTTTATTTTAATTCCTCTTATTTTCTTCTTTTATATTGTTCTTCTTTTCTTCTTATTTTACTTGTTCTTGTTCTTGTTCTTCTTGTTCTTCCTGTTCTTCTTCTTTTACTTGTTCTTGTTCTTCTTTTCTTCTTCTTTTACTTGTTCTTGTACTTGTTCTTCTTCTTCTTTTACTCTTGTTGTTCTTCTTATTTTCTTCTTCTTTTACTTGTTCTTGTTTTTGTTCTTCTTGTTTTTTTTCTTATTCTTTTACTTGTTTTTGTTCTTCTTCTTCTTCTTTTACTTGTTCTTGTTATTTTCTTCCTCTTCTTTTACTTGTTGTTGTTGTTCTTCTTCTTTTACTTGTTTCTGTTCTTCTTCTTGTTCTTCTTCTTTTACTTGTTCTTGTTATTTTCTTCCTCTTCTTTTACTTGTTGTTGTTCTTCTTCTTCTTTTACTTGTTGTTCTTCTTATTATTATTTTACTGGTTCTTGTTCTTGTTCTTCTCATTAATATTAATATTATTATCACCATTCTGCTGTTGCTTCTTTTCCTTTCTTGGAGAGGAAACCATTTACAAAAGTAGCAACAAACAAAAACAATAAAGTAAAAACAAATGCATTCTTCTTAAATATTAACCACAGAAAATCTAAAACAATTTCTTAACCTAAAGAGGTGAAAAACCTCCAATCAAGGGAGGTGCAGACTTTATAAAAAGTAAAAATAATTACAAAAAATAAAACACGAAAATATTGAATTTATTGCAATTAAATGCTAAAAATGTGTATTCGTGTATATGATTTCTTTTTCAAGAAAAGATAAGACGTAGAAGAAGGAAGAGATTCGTTTCTTTATTCACTTACTTTCCTGTCTCTATCTTTGTACTTCTTTATGAAAGCAACAAAAGCCGGCTAAACAAATCGCTACACGTTGAAAAAGACTAAAAGAGACGGTTCCTGGCAAGGTCTCCCTGATGGATTAAGTGTTTTTACCCAAGTGACAGCATCTGTTCAGGACATTTTTTCTACCTGCTATTTGATGTGGAGCTCTCCTTTAAAAAGGTGGGAAAACAAAAGATGGGACTTGCGTTTTGAAATGCTCTTTGTTGTGTCGCCTGTTTTCATTTGTTGCTTTTCTGTTTTTTGTTATTAGAATTGAAATAAAGATTAAATCTTTTTAAAGTTTTAAAGTGATTTAGTTCGTTAGTTGTTGATCTTTTTGTATATTCTTCCCTCTTCATTTCTTTCTTTTTCATATTTAGTTTTGTTTGTTTTGGTGTTTAATAGTTGGTGCCGGTTTAATCTATTCTCGGTTTATTCGGTTAAATAAATAAAAGGATTTTCAGAGAAAGAGATAGGGAGACAGAGAAAGAAAGATATAGAGAAAGAGTGAGAAAGGTAGGTAGCATACAAAAAGAGAGAGAAAGATAAAGAAAGAGAGAAATATAAAGAAAGAGAGAAAGAAAGGCAGAGAGAGAACGAAATATAAAAGTAGTGTGAGAAAGAAGAGATAGAGAGAGAGAAGGAAAGCTAGGAAGAAGTTTAGAATGAAAGAAAGAAAAAGAGAAAGAGTTCTGGTTAGTCACTCAATAGAAACCGTCACGTGACCAACGTCTTTTGGCATCATGCTGTGTTGGGCGTGATTAAGGAATAAGTTGCTTCTTTCGCATTTTTGGGGGCGGTGATCACTAAAAAATTCCGAATTTTCAAAAGACAAGTGTGAATGCCGCAGGACACAAAAAGTGACAAATTTAGTATGAACTTACTGTAAATTGTAAATTGAACCCAACACTAAAAACCTATTTTGGGGGGTATTTAAAAAAGAAACAGAGAAAGGGAGAATGGAAGTGATAATAAAAGGTAGAAAGAAAAGGCTAAACGGAAAAACATAATTAATAAAGACATTGCATTAAGATAGAAAATAAAGACTATGTAGAGAAAAGAAGGGATAGAATAATATAGAAGAAAAAAAGATAAAGACACATGTAGAACAAATAGATAAGGGAGTATCACTGCATAAAAAAAGAAAATAAGGAAAAGTGAAAGCAAATGAGAAAAATATGTTTTAAATTAGTTGGAAAAGAAAGAAAGAAAAAGAGAGAAAGAAAGAAATAGAGAAAGAAGCAATCGGGGTGTTGAAAATGGCCTAAACATGTACATCCATCAGAAGGCATACATCAATCCAATACACAAGGCGGAACTATGTTCATTAGAATTTTTAAGTTTTAGAATGTTAATATTTTATAACGTCTAGAACACTGAAACTGAAAGTATTTTTCATTTCCATAGTTTATTGATTGTGAAAGAAGCAAATAAAGAAACAGAGGAAGAAACAGAGAAGCAAATAAAGAGAGAAAAACAAGGATGAATGAAAGAGAGAACAAATATAGAAAGAAAGAATATTATTTGTAACAAGATAGACAAAGATTAAAAAAGAGCATGCCAGAAAAAAATCAAATTAAGAAGAATAAGACTAAGAACGATAAAAGAAAATGAAAAATATTATGCATAAAAGAAAATACCCCATAACAGGGGGCGGATCCCGGGGGTCTTCCAGGGTCTTCGAATTTTTCCGAAAGATTTTATTTATCCTGTTTTTTGAGCGTCTTCCAAGTTTTAAATCTTTTCGTCTCAACACATGACAACCATCAAGAGCCTCAGAAATTTTTCCGAAAATATGTATTTATCTTAATTTCAGTATCTGATATGTCCCGAAACGCAATTTTAGTCAATCTTGGATACATCATGTTCAAAGTTTTCTGAGGGAGCATGTCCCCAGATCCCCCCCCACCACCACCGAAAAAAAGATTTGGGAAGAAGGTCAGCTCAACAGGCTGGATACGCCCTTGCCTCATAGCACTCATTATTTGTCTTAATCATTTTTCCTTTTACTTCAAGTCTTTCACTGCCATTTTACATTAGGAATTTCCAAAAGTATGTCGCAAGTTTCAAAAGCTTCGATCTTTTGTAGTTCTATTTATATGGTTTACCTGTAATCTCCTCAGCATCCAGTAAATTGATCGCTGGTCAATTTGTCGTGAGGTCAATTTATCGCTAGGGCAACTCTTTTGGTTGGTATAAGATCATTTGTCGAATCAGTATTGTTCAACCCAAAATAGATAAATAAAGTATAACAGGGCCGGATTAGCCTATCCATAAACTACGCCACAGCGTAGGACCCAAGACATTGAGGGGACCCACAAATAAATAGCAATATAGAAAAAGAACAATCATAAATAAAATGATTACTTAATACATTTAAGCAGGTGAATATAATATAATTTCATAGGTAAAATACCCATTTTTTCAGTGTATACTATGAGACGCCTTATTTTAACATTTTTAAAGTTTCAATATAAACTCATATAATATGGTGGGCCCCAAAATTGTGAGTGGCGTAAGGTCCATGAGACAAAACGTCCTATCGACAAACTGACCGGCGAACAATTTACTGGCGATTATTTTACCGGCGATGAATTGTCTTAGCACCATCTTCCCGGTATAGTTTTAGAAACCACGTCCCGGAGCTGCCATGTGATCCATTCCTGACTTATATTTTCTTTGTCCAAATATTCTTTATCAGTTAAATATCAATCTCTTGGTCTCGATAATTGATAATCTGTTCTGCTTATTATAGAAATATTCACACGAGAAGAATCTGATGGGATTTATTTGTCAGATCACGACCAGACGTCTGATGGCTATGGCTAGAGATTGAGCGACAGAAAGTTTCCTGATATCTCCAGCACCTTCCTCAGTATCCTCTGAATTATTTTTGTTCTCATCTTGTAAAAAGGCATTTCGGAAAAGTTCTTGGTGCCGCAATGATTCTGTGTTCATTTTCATAGTATATTAGCTCTTTCTAAATCGAGTAGAACTTATTAAACAAATACGTAATAACTTTCATTTATTCTAATCTTTCTCTCTTAACAGTTAACAACTGAAAATGATTACTGCAATATTTGTATTGTATATATAATAAATAAATTCGTAGATATGTAAGCGTTGTCAGTTTTGCTCAGTCGGTAAGAGAGACAGCCGGCTACCAATCAGTATCGGTTTGGTATAACGTGATAGCACAGACAAACTGTGAAGAGTTTACTCTCCTAAATTTTGGTGAGGATTGTTCTTGTTCTTGTTACGGTAGAAAACTAAAGTCAACTCCAGACTTGGATTGGAGTTTGACAAAATTGCTTTTGGACTTCTATTTCAGATAGATGGTCAGTGTATTTTCGAAGATTATGAGCGGTCGCTTGGTCCCCTGTGACATCCAGTCACGGCAATTGTCCATTACGGCCTTGCCATGAGAAGCAAGGACGGCAAATCAATAACGAGCCTCCATATGAACAGCCAATCTGACCGAAATGAAAACGATGACGGTTTTCGATCAAGATGATAACAGCCAAGATTGATCGAGGTGAAAGCGTTGGTCATGATGGCTTGGGCATTGCAATAACCAAGGGAGTAACTACAGGGCATCACTCACGGAGAAGTTATTACTAGAAGGCGTGGCGAACATGACGGGTCGAAAATAGTGACCACGGGTCATTTTCTGTTGATGTGGTTTTGGGATCATTATAACGCTAGGGGTGAAATTCGTTGTACTGAAGGGTTAATTGTGGATAAGGCAACGCCAGCGACGTTGATTCTGAGAACTTTATTTGACCACTGGTTGTAGATATCATGCTCTACGACTTTGTGGGACAGACTTTAAAGCAATGAATTTTGAGAGAAACAATTTATTTTTTCTTGGAAAAAACTATATAGTGAATTTATGACACATTAAATCTTATATAATATCCATGTAGTCCGAACAATGATTTTTTTAATGATAACCTTTAATCTCACAGCCAAGATTCTGACTCTTATTATAAATGGGACTGTATGGTCATCTTGCATTAAATTATTTTTAAGTATTATCAATTTTATTACTAGCTTTACTCCATATCATTATTACAGCTTTTTATCACAATAATCGTAATAAATAAACGATAATGAAAATGCTTCATCTAAACATTTTTAAAAAGAGGTTTTGGTACTGATACAATACTGGGGCCCAACGAAAGTATTTCGAGACCGGACATACACGAAATTAATCCCTTGCGAAAAGAGACCTGCCCCAAAACGGCGATGTTCGATCACGCAAGTAAAACAAACTTTATATAGCTCATCGCAAATAGATTTCCTTTTATTTAAGACAATTTTGAAGACAAAACTAAGTAAATTATTTTAATACAAAACAATTAAATAACAATATTATTTTTAAATTGTATGACTACTTTTTACCTTTATCTTAAATTTATTAGTTTTTGCCCCAAAACAGCTGATGTTCGATCGTGCAAGTAAAAACAGATTAAAATGCGATAAAGAGGAATTAAACTATTACCGTGAAGGTAAATAGATAACAAATCAATAATAATGAAATGATAAGGCAAAGAACTTGTGATTTTTCTTTGCGTGGATAAATCTAAAACGTTGAGTGGATTAAATTTTAAATTTTAAAACGTTGTCACGTGACGGCAATGAATAAAAAATCACAACTTTTGTTTTTGTAAATTTAAAAAAAAAATCTTTTAGATAAATTTCAAAATAAAAGAGAAATCAAATTAAAGATTAAGATTAAAAAATAAAAATTTCGGCGTCGAACATTTGAAAAAGAAATTCAATAACTTTTTTTTACTTAATCGTTGGACTCTGGTATTGTATCAATGCCGAAGTTTTTATGTAGTTTATCATACATCCATGTTTTTAAAATGTTGAAACTCCTTGGTGAACCGATGGAAAGCTAACAGATTTAAGCTCTTGTCCAAACATGGCCGTTAAACGTAAAAGCAACACTTTAATAGCTATTTTATATATTAAGATAGATAGTATCTTGCTACCAATTTTGAATTTATTAGTTCTTTTTAACTTGGCACTGATGTCTGTGACTTTGAAACTAATAGTTTTCCCAAATTAGATAATAATGCTTGGACTTCTTTTATCAGGTTCTTATGGATTGTGCTTTCTTTCCCTGGGCTTGACAGGCCAGTGTCTCGTAGATTTGTTGCTGAGTATAGAGCAGATCATCACTAATAGAAAATATTGTGATCCCCAAAATTGAGCATGTACGTAAGTTTAAAAATACGTCATGCTAAATGCTATTCCTGTATTAACAAATAAGGAACCGAGACAAAATGTTCCTAAAGGTAAAATAAAACGGGTATATTGAAAAATCCCCTTTGACGATTATCTGATATACCACCCAACAACAAGTGTTTAGGGTCTAGGCTGAAACGTTGACATACAAACAACAAAGATGTAGATATTATTAGCTTCTTCGTCGCATGTTTATTTTAAGTGGAGACCGGCTCGCGCCCACCGAGTCCACTCTTTAGGCTTGGTGTCCAACCTCAGTGGCTCGGTGAGCCGAAACACTCAAGCTGAGTACCAAATTGTAATTTCTTTTTGTTCGGGTCGCTTCTCTTAGATGGACTGCCTTACAGGACAGAATGACTCCATCTGCCTGCTATTTTCCCCATAGCCAGGGGAAGTGGACCCATGCTTTTCCCTAGGGCATTAGTGTGAAGTAATCACAAACTACCTCAGCTGGAATTTGAACTCGGTTCGACGATTTCATTTCCATTGTTGTTAATAAATAGGCCCCTTCACAACTCCTAATACGTGGTTATTAGTCCAAATAAATAATCAAATCCCGTAACACATAAAGAGTTGGGAGTATATGGCCTTCTCAAAAGAATCAACCCTGGCTCCAAACTTCCACATCCAACCTATTGGTCATAATGCTTCTCAGACCGATAGTATTTATGGTAAAAATTAATAATTCAGATCCCGTCTATCACCAGATCTCGAACTCTAACTGTTGATGCTCAGAGCAAAACGTACCTTCCAAGGCGAACCTTAGGTCTGTGTTGGGACACTTTATAGTCATAATTACAAGTGACTTTGATATTGGTGATAATTGTTGGTTTTAATATGTTTGTGGGGACGATGTTTGTTGTTTGACTTTACATTGTGTTGATTTCAATGAGACTGAAAATGTATTATTGATGGACAACAATGGACGCTGTTCAAGGTGCGGGAAGAACCCCAAGAATCATAATACAGGGATGACTGAATGGCAGAGGCAATTTTAAAATTCGTTTTGATCATGAGAACCATGGTAATGATGAAAATGATATATTAGATTATAGTGGTAATAACAATGAAACGAGGGCGGACCTTTAACAAATCAAGTGACCGTCGTGGTATAAATGTATTTTTGCAAACATCAAGTACAGCATCGGGTTAACCGATTTCATTTTTACAGATGAAAACGATGGCTTTTGAATATTGCTTCACCCAACACTGCATTTATTTGGATTATTAAATGTGTTATTATAATCATCACCATTAATTCTAAAACAAACAATAACAGAACTACTATTAAGACAAAAGTGGCATCTGATATATTTCCACAGTCGTCACTACTCGTTATTTTACTCACCCTTTCTTTCCGCTTAGTTTTCAGTTGAAGGATTCGATCCAATAACTAGCACATAATTGATAATTTCTCTCAGCTATATGAGTTTCTGATTTATTTGACCTCAAAGTCCTACGAGACAATCACTGTCAATGTCAAAAGTAAACGTTCAAAATAATGCACCTTGGCACTGGGTATCCGTTTTTTGCTGGTTAACTCTCCTTTGAAAATAGAAAGAAGGTCCACGGCACTCCTTGAGGCAATTAATAGAGTGCGCATAATAGAAATGACCATGTGCCATATACTAACATCTACGCACGGATACGATCAAATATTGATTAGCTACTCAATAAAACTCATTTTTCTTTGTCTTGTGATAGTAATGGTGACGAAAAAATAGTCATGAGGTGATTCGACGAACATGGTATTAATACTGCGGTAACATTTGTGGCAATCCGAGGTCCTATTTTTCAAATAATCAGGTCGATCTGGATTATGATAGTGATGTTTATGATGATTATTTGTTGGAAGAGCGGCTTTTAATATTCGCGATAGCGCTTGTGATGACCATAATAGTAAATTAAATGATCCTAATAAATGCAGACTTAGTGCTGGGTCGTGTGAGGGTTCTAAAGTCATTGTTTCAATCCCTGTGTGGATGGATGTTGTGGTCGTAATAATGCGGGCAACAGCGGGGTTTTGCATGTGTCCAGAGGTCAGAATTCTTGCGGCGGTGGAGATGGTGGTTGCGATGGCAGTGTCGAAAGGAAAACGTTGTTTTAGTTGATATTGCGAACGGTGGTGTTGATGTTAGTCTCGGCCAGTCCCCTTTACCGTAGCAGTGGCTATCATGGCGCCGTTGGCCATGTCCGACATAAGGGAAGTGGCGGTGTAGAGCGGAATGGTCGCGTTTAGTAGCACAGGAACATGTGGAAGGTCAGTGAAAGTGTGGCCGAAGGTGAGAATCGGCAAGCATTAACATTGGCCTCAGTAACATTGGACGTTGATGATTCTGGCAGGCGAGCCTGTCGGTGGCAGAGGTCGGTACGAAGATGCGAAAGATGGTGGATGCGAGTAGAATGGAAACCGGTAGATGGCCGAAGGGTATTATCTTGAACTGCGGGCATAAATAGGGACAGGCTTGCTGGATGGCAGGAAATGTTAAAGATAACGATGCCAAAATGAGAACAGTTTCCAACTGCCAGGCTCCTTCTCCTTCGTTTAGTTCTAAACCTACTTTCTTCTATTAAAACCTAGATCTGCAATCACAACAACCCTCACAGCCCAGCAGATGCCATGAGAAAGGTCACTGGCCTGCCGACTTGCTGGCTTCTGACCGACGAGAGAAACATCCAAGGTTCTTGTTTTTGTCCGCCAATCTTCTTGTCTTCTCCCACCTTACTCTCCCTCGATGAAAAACATTGCACATATCATTGCCTCCGATAGCTGAACCACCATTATCCAATATTTCCCTCTCCTCCTTTCTTACTTTCTTTCTTTTTTTTTCTATCTTCCTTTTCTTCTTTCTTTTTTTCTTTCGTCCTTTCTTTCTTTCTTTACTGACTTCAGTGGAGCACCGGTGATCTGTTTTCTTTTCTTTCTTTCTTTCTTTCTTTCTTTCTTTTCTTTGCTGTCCTCAGTGGGGCACCGGGGTTCTGTTTTCTTTTGTTTCTTTTGTTTCTTTCTATGTTTCTTTGTTTCTTTGTTTCTTTCCTGACCTCGGTGGGGCACCGGTGGTCTTTTTTCTTTTCTTTCTTTTTTCTTTCTTTTTTTCTTTCTTCCTTTTTTCTTTCTTTTTTATTCTTCCTTTCATTCTGTCTTTCTTTCTTTCTTTCTTTCTTTCTTTCTGTCTTCACGTCCTTGGCGGTGCACAGGTGTTTTTTCTTCTTTTCTTTCTATTCTTTCTTTCTTTCTTTCTTTCTTTCTTTCTTTCTTTACTGTCCTTGGTGGGGCACCGGTGGTCTTTCATCTTTTCTTTCTTTTTTCCTTTCTTCCTTTTTTCTTTCTTTTTTTTCATTATTCCTTTCTTTCTTTCATTCTTTATTTTTTTGCTGTCCTCATTCAGGTAGCACAGGTCGTTTTTCGTGCCAGTCCTTTACCTGGAGGTGCCAAAATAAATAAATCAGCCCCCGTATAGTGTTGGCATTTGGTACGGTGACGCGTTAATCGTTCGTCGATGTGCTCTCACTTTAGTCCTCCTCACACAGAGTGTTGCCCTTCGGTGCTTGCCAACTAATAACACGATACAAGACTCGAACAGACGCTCGACGAACATTCACACATGTGTTTACATGAAAACAGTAGGGTGATTGCTGCAGATCTTTGGGGAGCAAGCTAGTCTGCAAAGTCATAGATTGCGTAGTGAGTTAGATCTTCACAGGGTGCACTATTAATGTGCCACTGTATCAAACTAATTTTAGTCAATATACGCACTCACGGACACACACACATACACACACACTCACACACACACATACACACTCACACACACGTACACACA
>VCCN01000920.1:2990702-3003386 GCA_006491835.1 Architeuthis dux
CCTGCTGCTCTTAACAACTGAGCTACAAAAGCTAGGTGAACCATTATCCTCTATTCTGATATCACGCCGCCATGTTTCTGATAAACTGGTAGTATCAGTATCAGTACAGCAATTAGATGCCGCCACCCAAAAATGTCAACATAGGTTTCTTCGGTTTTTACTTTGGTCTGGCTGACTGTCTGTATGTCTGTCTGGCTGACTGGCTGACTATGTTTGTACGTATCGCGTGTACAGGCCGCATCAACGGAGCTAGAGGGCTGGACATTTAAACATTTGCTCCTTATTGTTTAGAAAAGGCGGGTTTTTTGTTTTTTGAAAATTCCCCCCTAAATGGGTTCTTAGTGTTCGGTGTGGGTATCAATTTGTCATGTAAGTTTATGCTAAATTTGTCCCTTATTTTGTGTCCGGTTGCATTCATGCTTGTTTTTTTAGGAATCACTGCCCAACAAAAGGTGAGAGAATTAACTTATTCATTGATAACGCCCTTTTCCCAATATTTTAATTGATCACCCCAACATGGCATGCTGCCAAAAGACATTGGTCACGTGACGGTCTCTATTGGGTGACTAAACATACCAGTTATTATATTATTTATTTTTATTAGATGAAGGATTGCAAATAATTATTATTAATGTTTGACTACTATTTACCTTCATCTTAATTTTTCAGTTGCTTTTTATTGCAACTCTACTCATGCCGTCAATCTACGGCAGTGAGTAAACCGAGCTGAGTAGAGTAGACAATACTTATTAATAATATTTCATTTAATAAGAATAAAAAAATAAAATAGTTTTGTGCTGAATTGACAACTTGAGGCGAAAAGGGTGATTATCTTGAAGGAAAGAGAGAGAAAGTAAAACGAACACCCCCTGGCTGCTGCAGGGTCAAACTCTACTATTTCTATTCCAACTGATGCTGATTACTGCAATTTTTGTATTGTATATATAATAAATAAATTCGTAGATATATGAGACTTGCCAGCTTGGCCCAGTTGGTAAGAGAACCGCCTACCAATCTCTTGGTCGGGATTTCAAATCACAATAGGGAAATGTTAATTTAATATATCGGTTTGGGTTAGACAAACAGTGAAGAGTTTACACCCCTAGATTAGGTGAAGGTTGTTCTTGTTGTTGTTGTTCGTGTTACGGGGGAAAACAAAGTCGACTCCAACTTGGACTGGTGTTTGCCAAAAAGACAGAAAAGAGAGCGAAGGAATAAAAGAGAGAAATGAAAAGGAAGAAATAAAGAGAAAAGAATACAAAGGCCGGAATCACTCATACAATAATAGTTACTAATAAAGCTAAAGCGATGTGGCGTCAAACCTTTCAGTAGATTGTTACTCCCAACTATTCCAAAGAACTTAGTAGAAGGAATTCATTAGTTATTTATTTTTATTTCTTTGATAGAATAATAAAGATGGTACTGAGTGCGTCGACTGACCATTCCGGACAATCTAAGAAAAAGCGAAATGCGTGATGAGTAGGAAATAATAGTGGTGAGGTGACAGTGGGTGGTACAAGCGGGGGGCTATAGTGCCTCCTAATTGGTTTACTAAAGCCCGCTAATCTACGACGTCGGCCGATCCTGGCTTGACCGTCGCCCTAGTCCAGTGCCTGCGGCCACTCTCGCTGAGTGGCTATTTCGATGCATTGGTGCAATTGAGTGGCATCTGAATTAGAGTGGCCGGATAGTCTGGGGGAAGGTGTGGATAGGCGATTGGTTCGGATAGGGGTGTGAGAGTCGGAAAGGAAGGGAAAAGGGCGGATAGATTATATGGGGGTGTCCGGTGAGGAGGGACAAAGTAGCCCACTTTTTTTGTTGTTTTCGCTCCCCCCGACGCTCCCTCTCTTGCTTTCATTTATTTATCTGGTTTCTTTTTTGTTTTTTTCTTGAAAGGTGAAGATTTCTCGTGGATAATCGCCTGCCGCCGTTCATTGCCAATGTACGGACGTTAGTATAGGCTAAGCAGTAGACGTCGGTAGAGACGGCAAAATAGAATGGGAGATCAGTAGTGAAATTGCTAGATATTCAATCATGATTGTGTTTAATCTCACATAAAGGGTGAAATTGAATTAGTTTGTGTTTGTTGCCGGTCTCAGGAGCTGCGGGCCTAATTGGAAACATTTTTGCGGGGCCCCAGGTTCAAGGTCTGTAGAATCTTATCATCTTATATAAGTTTATTATAATCTGTATATCTCTATGGCAGAAGGGAGAGCAACGAGAATTTGCGATTAAAACTTTCCGAAAAATAAATTCTTACACTTTTCTATAATTAATCAACATATAATTCAATTCAAGTGAATTAAAAAGATATAACCAGTATAAAACAGACACTTCTGTCATTTTGAGAATTTAGAAGGAAATTAAAATCGTTGCTGTTCTCTGTAAAACCAGTAATGTGGTATTAGGTGAATGTTACAATATATTATTGTATGAATTTAACAAGACTAAAGTGGATTACCGTAGCCCGACCTCAGGCGCGGGTCCCAATTGGGAGCAATTGGTCCAATTGGCTTAAAAACCGGCCCTGTTTGTACGTGTATGTGCGTTCATGTCAATTTTCAGAAGACGCTTATGTAAAAACCCACGTAATGAGTGTTTTTACTTGTTACACGTTTCAACGGTTGCATTATTTAAACCGATATGTGCATCATGTGCGTATACACTTATAGCACTTTCTTTACTAATATAGAAGCACGCATAATGACTTTGTGCCAGACTAAGCTTAGCTTAGTAGATACTTATATATAAACTTATAAGCACACACATATGCATATATTACTTTTTACTTTTGTTTTTATTTATAAATATATATTATGAACCGGTCTGGTTATTCACTCAAAAGAAACCGTCACATGAGCACCGTCTTTTGGCAGTATGACGTGTTGGGAGTGATCAATTAAACAATTGGAAAAAGGAAGTGATCAATGAATAAATTATTTTTCTAGCCTCTTTTTGGCCCGTGATCACTAAAGAAGTGTGAACGCTGCCGAACACAAACTAAGGGACCAATTAAGCTAATATTGTAAATTTAACCCCCAACTAAAAACGTATATTTTGCGGGTAGGAGGGTCAAAATACAAAAAAGAAAACACAGACATAGTAAATGTTTAGCTTGTCAGCCCTCTAGCTCCATTGGTGCAGGCTGTACGCGCGACACATACATACATACATACATACATACATACATACATAGCTAGCCAGACTCACTTGAAAACTGAAAACTGAAGAAATCTATGTTGACAGTTTTGGTGAAAGTTTTGTTTGATGGTCTCTGCTATATGCTTGGGCCCTGCTAGGATTGACTATTGGTGTAACAGCAGTTTGTTTCTAGTGCCTGGGCATATAAGATAATTATAAGAGAGCCCTGTGGAAATGTCCACTAACCCATACTCCTCCTCGTCAACTACCGTGACATGCCAGTGACGAGACATTTTGTCAGGACTAACCAGTGCGCAGGAAAAGGTGTATTCGCACATATCAAAAGGGCATTAAAGCGAAAGGCCGCCCGTTTAGCAATCGCTAACACCGATGCCGGGATGATATGGGTTCTCAATTAATAAATGTCTTTATAATTATCATATTCTGTCGGATATAAAATTATCCACTCCTTGATTTCATACTGTCGGCATAGGGAACCACTTCATATCACGTGCCTAAAAATACGATCGGTTAAAATAAGGAGGCGAGCGAATGTGTGGGTTTCGAGCCGCTGCCTTTCCATGAGGGCGCTGTTAGCTCAGTTGGTGAAGAGTAGGTATAGGTTGCTCCAGAGTGAACGCGGGTTCGATTCCCGCACAACGCTCGTTTCTTTATTTATTTATACGATCTAGGCCGCCCGTTTAGCAATCGCTAACACCGATGCCGGGCTGATATGGTTTCCCAATTAATAAATGTCTTTATAAGTATATACATAGGCGCCTCGTCGTAATGCAATAGTTAGAAAGCTAGTCTCGCAGATCGTAATTACTGAAAAGTGAGTTTAATCCTCACTGGATCTATAATTGTGGCTTTGTGCCAAAACCAAACAGCGCTTAGTAAACTACTATATAGATATACTTGATTTCGGATGCATTTTTCCAATGCGTTCATATATACAAAGAAACACTTGAATCGAAATAGGATGGTGTCTACACATAAAATGTGTAATGATAGAAGGACTATCATTCTAAAACAGTAATCATTCTAAAACAGTAATCACCCTTATTTGGCTGTAAGACCATCCTTTTTCCCTATATTCCTCTTTCGTCCATTCTGTCTCCTTTTTTTCCCTTTCATCTTCTTTATTTCATTCTTCCTACCCTTCCACCCGCACCAAAACTCTTCCTCGGCTCAATCGTCACCTCTCATCTGCCTTCTTAATACCATTTGTTTATTTTCTTTCACTCTCAGCGAGTGGACACTGGGGCTAATTAAATCTTGATGAGATAAGAATGGCTGACTGTCACATATTTAGGGGTCAGGCCATTAAAAAGGAAACAATCTAACAAAATAATAACGTGGACAATGCAATACTAACAAACAAACAAACAAACAAATAAATGAAAAGAAAGCTGGGGTCACCAATGCCGAGAATGTGGCTGAGTGGAAGGGTGCAAACATCGGGCAATAAGTGCAGCCAAAGAGCTGAAAAACGTGTCAAGGAAAACAGCACTAAACAAGAGACAAACTTTTGTGACACTAACGCCTAATTGCAGATACCAACAGCAGCCTTAGTTATAGTCACGGCGGTCGGTTGGTATTGACATTGAACTAATACTCTTAGAGTTAGTGGAAATAAGTTACAAAATAATTAATAGTAGTTGTGTTATTATGGACGAAATGCGGTTGGGGAGAGTAAAGCCGTTTTTGTTATTGGTTCTGCTCGATGGTTTAAAGGGAAATTGAGGGCGATTTATGTATTCCAACATCACTGCCCGTATTTATATCGATAATCCACACATATAATAATTAGCAATGTGCATTTGTCGTCTGTCGCGCTTACGCCATCAATGACGTCCAGTGCCGTAACTTAGTAGAAATAGAATTTTATGTTACGTTAAATTTGATAAACCATTACTTAATTTTACCGTTAGGTTAGTTTAATATTCAGGAAATATTGAACATAAACAGAAAATACTGCACAACATAATGTTTTTGATATTTTGTAAGCACAATTATGGCCGTCATTTTTTGACGCCAAGGGGTAAACTAGTATTAAATAATCTTTATACCAATGCAGTTATCCCCCGCTCTTCGAAAGTTCTCTTTACGCCACTTTTACGGGGGGTAAAAAGTCGAAAAGCGAAAATAGCGTTAAGCGTTTGTTTTGCAGTGAGCCGTTATAGAGGCAGCGCGCCCTCTTACTCTCCCTCTCTCTCTCCTAAACCCCAGTCTCCTATATCTTCTACCACTTTAACCTCCTATGACTACGCCTAACATACCATCAACTCCCTTTTGGGGGTCTGGGAATGCTAAAAACATTTGTCCATCAAAGTTAATGGTAACTGTTTCTTCGTTTTATGCCATTTCAGCTTACGAAAGGTTTTTATAGGCACACTCTACTTTCGGATATAGGCGGAAATCTGTAGTCAACTAAACGAATAACATCTGAACACTAGAGTAGGATCATAATCACCATCTAAATTTCGGTGGAGCTAGTGTAAATTCTGCGTGGGTGAGTTAGTTGCCCACTTCCCATAACAGAGGTCGGTTTTCGAGTCAAAGTAAAAGTCAGGACTTTGAATGCAGATTTTCTTGGCAGGCCCTCTCCACTAAAACATTCAGTATAACACAATCTTTCTACCACCATTTCCCCTCCATTTGTCCTTGTACTATACTAACCTAAGAATATTAAGTATGAAAAGGTTACAACGAATGTGATGGTGTTAAATGCATGAATTCAATCTTCCAACAAACTCTTCCATTGCTAGTCTTCTCGATGTCACCTCGTCACTGGCATGTCAAGATAGCAAACACAGAATAGTTAAAGTGAATACCGATGCAAGCTACGAATTCCATAATTAGTCGCTCAGTCAATGCCAATGGCAGCTATATACATTTTGTGTTTTGATAGCTGTTTTTCCTTACTGGCGATGCTTTCAATATAAATAGTTGTCAATGTACTATGAGAGATATGTCTAACAGAAGTAGTTAGGTCCATAACAGTATTGCGTTGTAATAACATAAACGTATATAGATCAATGGACTTAACACGTTTAATTTAAAACATATTATACACTTTCAATATACAACATACAATGACGGAACCTACCCAGAGAAATTTTATGGTCAAAAATAGCAAATTTCAGTCGTTGAATTATCAAATTCCGCTAATGTTACTTTTCATTGATTCATAGCCCTGTAGACGACCATTTACCTTTTTGTTCCAAAACCACCAAGAGTGTGCAGCTAACAATTCTTCTGTGGGGTGGGTCAAAAGGAACTACTTTATATTCTCTAAATTGATATGAAATGATCAAGGTTTTTGAATGATTGATATTATATTTGCTATATGTTACACGCTAAATATATATGGAATTGTTGGCATCTGCTTACTTCCTGTATATGTTCTTAGATGTTGCTGTGTAACTATATATGTAATGATTAGACTGAATGAAAGTTTTGACTCATTTCACTTATAAATCCTACCCGTGATATCAAAGGTTACATAAACATTTAGTTAATGAGTTATAAACAATATAACAGGAATGGAGTAAATCGCGGCTTGACACGGGTATTTCTAGAGTGACTCGATTGAAGATTTATTAACCAGTAATACATTACGTGGTGCTCCACGCTGGCTACGACTTCAGCCGTCCGTGTTTGGGCTCCACATATCACATTACGATATATCGGCCCGTTTACTATATCGTCGCATTGGATCAAAAAAGCCTTATGTCCACTTTTTGGAAAAATAACATTTTTACGTATTTACAAATGTTACATCAATTTCTTACTTCAAAACAGCCTTATGTCCAAATACATTCATGAAAAGGCTATCATATCTGGAGGTATTGACTTTCATTTAAGGTAAATCAAATACAGAAACTTGTGCCAAAAAGGCCTTAACTCCAAGTGCATTGATTCAAGAAAGCCTTATCCCTGAAGATAGCACGCGGTATAAATATAAGCAGAGCTGTGGAAAGAGTGCAAAATTACCAAAAAACATTGTTACAGTCACTTTTCCTGTTTTTTCTGCCATCAAAATATAACCGTTCAAAATATTTAATTGCTCATATCTCAAAACCATAAAAATGGACGTAAATGCGACGATATGTGGATTAGACTTAGAGACTACAAGCCCCCGAAGTGGCGTCATTCACTTCAACGGCGCAGTAATAAATTAAAACTTAGTAAATAGGATTAGTCATTTTTTTAAAAGGCGCTTACTTGTGTTTGTCTTAGAAAGCTTAAAGGAAACTCGTGTATTATTATTACTTGCTTTTTGTCATTTGCTTGTACTTTTTCAAAATTAAAATCTTAAAAATACAAGCAGGTCACTTTTAGGCAAAAGTTCCAAAGCTCAAGTGATTAAGTATCAAAATGTTAAGAAAAGTTTAAATTCTTTTTCGTAATCGGCTGAGAGGAGGGCCCCTTTTTATCAGGTAGTGAGTGTCCTTCAATTATGCTAAACAGGAAAATGGTGACTAAACTGTAGTTAATGCTGACAAATTGTATACTGACCTGACCAGGAATGACATGCAAATAAAGGAAGGATCAACATATACAAATAAAGGAGCAAAGAAATAAGAAATGACATACAAATGAAAAAGGGATTAAACTATAGAAAGAAAATAACGAAGAAATCAGGAATGACATGCGAATAAAAAAGGGATACAAATATAGAAAGTGAATGACGAAGAAATTAGGAATGACCTATGAATGAAAAATGGATAAAAATAGAAAGAAAATAACGAAGGAATCAGGAGTGACATGCGAATGAAAAAAGGGGGAGAATAGAAAGAAAATGACGGAGAAATCTGGAATGACATATGAATGAAAAATGGATAAAAATAGAAAGAAAATAACGAAGGAATCAGAAGTGACATGCGAATGAAAAAAAGGAGGTAAATAGAAAGAGAATGACTAAGAAATTAGGAATGACATATGAATGAAAAAGTGATAAAAAATAGAAAGAAAATAACGAAGAAATCAGGAGTGGCATGCGAATGAAAAAGGGATAAAAATAGAAAGAGAATGACAAAGAAATCAGGAATGGCATGTGAATGAAAAGAACGAAAATAACGAAAGAATAAGGTATGGCATGGAAATGTAAAAGAGATCAAAATATAGAAAGAAAATGAAGAAATAAAGTAAATGAGAAAGGTGCCAAATATACAAGGAAAAGAAGGAAAAAAGAATGACTTGCGGATGAAAAAAAGAAAGAGAATACGAAGAAAGAGATAGAAAATAATGACAGGAAGAAATTAGAATGACATATTTGCAAGTAAGAAGAAGGAAAAGATGAAAAGAAACTGGATATCGAAATAGAAAAAGCTACAGAAAAAAGAAACAAAAAACTAAGAAAAGAATCCTACAAAAAATAAACCATCCAAAAAAAAAGCACAAAAAACAAGAACTGACGAATACACATAAAAAAGAGAAGAAAAGATATAGAATCAGGCAATTACCAAATAAATACTGATCCCTCAGTAGGGAGCCGCAGTACTAAACTTTTTCCATCCCCCGACCTTTTTTTTTTTCTCTTTCTTTTTAGGACGATTTTACTTTCTCGTGAGGTCATCCAAGCCAATCTACACTCGGAGATGGGGAGGAATGATAAAGAAGTTATAAAGAATAATAATAAAAAACGAAAAAAAAACGAATCTAAATAAAGATGGGTGGTGAAGGTTTCGGAAGAAGGTATCTTCAGATGAGAGGAAATGGCCGAAGAGACGATCTATCGGACGGACATCCTTTTTAGAATTAATCACACAAGAAAACGCAGGAAAAAGGGAGATCACAGCTAACTTCCACTTTTATTCTTTTTATGACATCCCTTATTTTTTTTTCGTTTATTGATATTTTGCTTCTTTTTTTTTTATCAATACAGATCTTTTTTTCTTTATCTTTTATTTTTATTTTGACCCAATTGGAAGAAAATTACAAATTAATACGATCAGCTGGGCACCAGTGTCAAGAAAATTGGGATGAGACTGTTAAAAGCGATCGCAAAGCGGGATCGGCGGGGTGCAGGTTTCAAACTGACCCGCCCGACCAACGGTGCGAATGCATTGTCGCTACGGACACTGAACCTTGGTCAATCCTCCAAAGACGTGTATGTGTGTGTGTGGGGGGGGGGTATATGTGGGGCTGGGAGGGCCCCCCGTTAAGCAAGGTCTACCCTTCCGTTACTAGCTAATAAGCATTCATCAGTGGACTAATATCTTCATCCCAGTATTTGTTCCACTAACCTTCCGTTTATCTTTTCCAAGTTTCACTTTCACTTTCGTTTTCTCCTCCTGCTAATTGGAAACCGTCAACCAAACCATAGGTTTCTTCAGTTTTTAAGCTGGCCTGGCTGGCTGACTGTATATATGTATGTAACACGTGTACAAGCCGCACCAATGGAGCCAGAGGGCAGGAAATTAAAAGATTTCCTCTTTATTATGTCTAGAAAAAACGTTGTTTTTTTTTAATTCCCCCCTAAATACGTTTTTAGTGGAGGGTTCAATTTACAATGTAAGTTCATGCTAAATTGATCCCTTAGTTTGTGTCCGGCAGCATTCAAGTTTTTTTTTAAAAATCAGACTTGTTTTAGTCATTACTGCCCAACAAAATGCAAGAGAAGTAATTTATTCATTGATCACCCTTTTTTCCAATTTTGATCACCCCCAACACCGCATGCTGCCAAAAAGCGTTGGTCATGTGACGGTTTCTATATAGTGATTAACAAGACCTGTTCATACTTTATTTGCTTCTTATTTCTCTTTTCAAATGCCTCCGATTTAATTCACCTCTTTTTCTTTTTTATGTTTTTCTTGGTCTTCAACTTCCTTCTTATTTTTTAATTCACTTTGCGTCCACGCATCTCTATAAGACACTCTTTAGTCGCTCGGTCGCCCCCTAATATGTTCAATATCGATTTTCTCAGCCGTATCATGTTGGATTGATAAGAAACTTGGTCCAGACTTTCGGGTGAATCATCCTCATTTCATCCCCCTGCTACTACTACCACAACTAGTAATGCTGAATATCAATTTTCTCAGCATTATCATATTGGATTAATATAAAACTTGGTCCAGATCTTCGGTTGAACCATCCTCATCCTCCTGCTACTACTACCACAACTAGTAATGCTAAATATCAATTTGCTCAGTTGTATCATTTTGGATTGATATGGAACTTGATCCAGACCTTCGGATTAACCATTCTCATCGCCCTCCACCCCCTGCAACTACTACCACGGATAGTGGTCGCATCGTTGAACTTATGGTTCTTATTTTATTCTCTTGCTACTTCTTTACCTTTCGTTTTTACTTTGTTACAGTTTGTTGTTTATTCTTTATTTCTTTCTCCCATTGTTGATTGCATTCATTGTTTCTATTTCGTCTGTGATATCTCACTCTTTTGTACCGTATTTCGTTGTTTTTCTTCCTTCCATCTTTTTGTCTTCTTTCTTCCATTCCTGATGTTTTCGTTTCTTTTTCTTCTATGTCATGTTTTCTTCTTCTTTTCCGTTCTCCTTGTGTTTCTCCTTCTGTATATCCTCTTCTTTTATTTCTTTTGTTGCTACTTTTTCGTCGATTATTTATTCTCATGCCCTTTCTTTTTTCTCTCGTTTATCGTCTTTCTTTCTTCGATTCTCTCTTTCTTTCCTTCTTCTTCTGTTCTATTCTCACTGCTTTTCTTCTATCGCTTTCGCTCTTTTATTTCCTTTGGTGCAACTCTGTTGTCTATTTTTTATATACTTGTGCTCTTTCTTTCTTACCTTCTTCCTTCTTTTCTTTGTTCTTTCTGTCTTTCATTTTTTATTTCTTCCAAAATGTCTTTTCTTCTAGTATATTAGAAACTGTCAGTCAAAACTAACACAAAAACTGTCAACATGGCTTTCTTCAGTTTTTAAGTGGGTCTGGCTGTCTGGCTGGCTCTGTATGTGTCGCGCGTACAGACCAAACCAATGAAGCTAAAAGGCTGAAGATTTCAACATTTACTCCTTATTATGTCTACAAAAAAACTTTTTTAATATCCCCTCCCTTCCATATTTTTTTTAGTGGGTGTTCGATTTACAATGTAAATTTATGCTAAATTGGTCCCTTAGCTTGTGTCACGTTTGTTTTTTTGAAAATGCGGACTTTTTTTAGTGATCACTGCCCAACAAAAGGCGAGATAAGTAACTTATTTATTTATTACCCCATTTTCCAGTATTTTAATTGATCACCCCCAACATGGCACGAAAGACGTTTTTTCACGTGATGGATTGAGTGACTAACCAGACTTGTTATTCTTTCTTTTTGTTTTCTTTTATCTTTTTGTTACACTTTCTTTCTTTTTTTTTACACTTTCTCCGATGCTACTTTTTCTTCTACTTCTGTTTCTCATTCACATACACTTTAAAACTTCACCCACTTTTTCTGCCATTCTTTACTTTTACAAGATTCTTCCTTTTCTTTTTTCGTTCTTGCTTTCACGATATACGGCTTGATTGCACCATTTTTCTATTTCCATTTCAGTTATGTTTGTCAAACTCCAGTACAAAACATCACTGAGCGAGACAAGAACAATTCTCACCAAATTAAGGGGAGTAAACTCTTCACTGTTCGTCAGTCCCGTTACGTTAGACCAGGAGTTCCCAACCTTTTTTGCGTCACCGCCCACATTCACATGGAAAATGTTTCCACCGCCCACTTGTATAGTAACTATTCAAAAGCATGGTAGAAGTTTGTTACTGGTTCGTAAACTGACTTTGTATGATGTAGTAAAAAATACCAAATGGAGGTAATAAATAACGCTGACTTTTTTTATACAGGTTTGCATATCTCCTTTGAGTATTTTTTTCGGGTAGCATATGTTGAAATACCTTCTTAATACTCAAAATACTATATCGCCCACCAAAATTTCCCATCGCCCACCATTTTCTGTTCAGTTGCTCATCGCCCACCCAGCAGTTGAAATCGCCCAACGGTGGACGATATCGTCCAGGTTGGGAAACCCTGCGTTAAACCGAAACGATATATAAAATGAACATTTCCCTACTGTTTTTAGAAATCACGATCAAGTGATCAGCAGGCGGGTCTCTTACCGACTGAGCTAAACTGACACGTCTTACAAATCTTTGAAAGTGTATGCTATAAATACGCAAGGGCTTATTTCATTCTAATAAATAAATGTATTTATACTAAAAATGTTTTAAAATAATTTGTTATTTATTATATATACAATGCAAACGTTGCAGTAATCATCTTCAGTTGGAATAGAAGTAGGAGTGGAATTTGACCCTGCAGCTACCAGGTTTGTCATCTTTCCAGCTCTCCCAACTCTTTCATTTTCTTATCTCAACATTCTAAATGACACGCACACACACACACACACACACACACACACACACACACACACACAAATTCCAATCAAGGATATATTTTCCATCTCTCTTCCTTTTCCTTCTCTTTCTTGTGTGTAGCCCTTCTTCCTTCGTATCTCCTTTCTTTCTTTCTTTCATTCAAATTGATGAGACGTAAACATTTATTTATACTATTAACAGCT
>VCCN01000920.1:3067035-3077142 GCA_006491835.1 Architeuthis dux
ATAAAGAAACGAACTCCGTAGGATTAAAAGACTCCTGCCTACCATGGGTTCGATCACCACACGGAGTTTGTTTCTTTATTCACATTTACGATGTAGTCCGTTCTTTTAGCAGTCGCTCACACCGGCGCCGGGCAAATATAGGATCGCAAGTGAAATAATATTAGCATTAGATGGACCTTTTCAAACACATATAGGCCACATATCTTATATCAAGGGTTAGCAATGTCGTCCTGTATGCCGATTCGCTAATACTTAATTAGTTCGATCTTTATTGGAAATCTCATTGCTGTGGTCTCGTGTCAGACTAAGCTAAGCCTACTTAATAACTCTGTATGAATGTATATTTACACTGAGTGGGAAACAGACCAGCCATATGTGTCACATTTGGGACAAAATGATAGAAATCTCAGCAAAGGCCAAACACTGAGAGAGAACAGAACAGCATCTGTTGTATATACCAAGGCTGTAAATAGAACCGTTCTTGGCCTTTATCTAAAAACAATCCAATGTCGGCAAAATTTAAGGGCCAAAGTCTGCAAGAAATAACCAAAGGACAGAAATAATTAATTATTATTTTGTAGTTTTGCTCTTAGGATTTTAAATGATTGCAACATGTTTGGCGACGTCGTTTTGTGTCCTGACCACGATAACATCTCATTAACATTTGATTTCATTTAACCTAAATCAGTCTTGAGAGCCTCTTGTGCCAGTCGTATTCGGTAGCATTCTCCAAATATCTAACCGATCATTTTATTAAATCAGCGGCCGTTGATTGTTCTCATTCCACCGTCCATACCAGAGGATATCTGGTATTAGTTAATTCGTCTTTGTGGTGCCGCTTCTGTTTGTTCCGCCGATCCAGAGTACGGGACAATGGGCTAGTGTATATAAGTGTTGTTTAAGTGTTTTCAGTTTACCTAGATGTCGTGAGTTCAATCCCAGGGTCAGGCTGTTATATCCATATACTCTCCATATCCATACATGCGCGAAGAATGACTCACTGGGTCATTGTGAATTCGCCGGCCACCCGGTATACAAGCTCACGCTGATATCTCACTGCCGACTGAGAAACATAACGGAAGAGTGCCTGTTCACACATGCACAGTATGGTTCCCTCTCTGATTAGTTGACAAGTTTCATTAGGGTCACGCAACCGGTTCTCGAGATATTCAAAATGGCTGGATACTTTCAGGAGAGACCTCGTACATGGCAAGGAGACTTCTTCGAAGCAGACTGTGTAAGCGTGGTGTTAGGGGTTTTTTTCATGGATAAATTGCAGGAACTTTTGATTAGCACCATGTGTCCATCTGTTAACGACCATTATCGTTGGTGGGGTAAATTGAGGGAGAAAGCAGAGGAAATCGTTCCAATTCGTAAAAAAGCTTAGCTTAATACGGCAAAAGGCCAGCTGAAGACAAATGGTGGTAATAAGATTATGTTGCACCAATCTTACAAATGGAAGAGGGTCCCTATTTACCCGAACCCCGACGAGAACAGGAGTTGACACAAAGTCGGTTTAACGTGGGGAACCTCACACGCGAACGTGTGGGGCAGGAACTTCCCTAAACATTCTCTTTAGCCCTCACGACTATTGCTGCGAAGACATAAGAGTACTTGATTTGGTCAGCAGGCGAACCCTGATCCCACTGGTCTAGGCCACACAGAGCAATCCCAAAGACATCGCATCTGCGTCCATCTGTTCAACAATGGTTTTCCAAATATAAATGTGGAGGTCAAATGGAAGAGGGTTTTCTTGTCTTGAAATTAGCATTAGTGTTGGGTATCATCCCATCTCTTAGTTTGGACCAGTCCGAGAAAGTCGCGTGGTTAGGCAACTATAAATAACTTGCGTAAAAGTCTGATGGAGAGTATAAATTCTTTCCTTTGCGAAGCGAACAGTATTCCCTCAGTTGTGTGAACTTGTAAATCAATCAACTGCGTGTCAAACTAGTGAACGGACATTTAGTGTCAGACTTGAACGTTATACAAACCCTACGTTGAACCCTTGTATACTGAGCGGCAGTATACAACCTGTGAATTACAGTATTGAGACGGAATACAACAATTAGAAATCCTTGCTTTTCATCTGGAGCTCAAACGCCGGCCTCTGGCACCGGTGGGATTTTCATAACTATTGTATCCATGCATAGGGATGTGTGAGTGGTGTAACGGTTAACGGAATGGAATAGGCGAACCGAGTTCAAACTCCGGCTGGGTCAGTTTGCGTTCACTTTGCACTAATGCCCTTGGGAAAGACAAGAATCTATTTCTCCTACCAGCTATGAGTAAATAGCATAGAAGTTGGAGCCCTTTAGCCCTGTAAGGCAGTCTATCTTGGGCGTAGGAGACGCACCTAGACCAAGCACAAATGACCTTGGTAAAGGCAAGAATCCACTTCTCCTCCCAACTATGGGTATATAGCATAGGAGTTGGAGTCCTTTAGCCCTGTAAGGCAGTCCCTCTTGGGCGTTGGACAAGCATCCCGGTCCCGTAAAAACCCATAATTGCAATAATCATTGAGTCTCCATGAATCGTTCGAGAAATGGCGACAAAATGATGTATAGCGTGATACAGGGAGCGGATTTACTTTGCATTTGCTGCCACGCTTATTATTATTTCTAAATGTTTATTAACTTTTTTTTTACTACCAGTGTTTATTATTGGACTCGGTTTTGGGGGCCTTCTTGGGCTTAGTTTCGGGGTCATCAGTGCTCTTAATATTTACAGCGACGCACCCCTCAAATGTTCTGCACGTTTATTTCTTGGTGCACGTGCTCGCTGGAACTTTCATTATCGGGGCCTTGCGCGATTTCAGCGTGCGTCGCGTTTAGTGCTGACATGTCCATAAAAATAAATTATACGAGATTTACAATGAGTGGCGAAAACATTCTTGCGCACTAATGGATAAATGTTGAGTGGTGTTAGGTTTGGGTGATGAAAGCGGGTACATAAAACCCCAAATCTGAGTTGGATTATCAGTGTACGTTTTGCATGTGTAATTGCGGGTGTGTCTGCGAGCGTGTGTGTCTGTCAGCGAGTCATATATCAGAGATACGTTCGACGGAGTCTACAAAATGTCAAGGTGTCAAATGATGTTCTTTCTTCCTTTCTTTATTTCCTTCTTGGTTTAGATTAGCCGAAACTGGAAGTAATTATATTTTCTATAGTCTTGAGAAGAGTCATTAACATTCAAATAGTTCTTCGGACGGTTGCACTCCTTCTCGTTGATTGTGTTGTTAACATGATGTTTAGGCCGATCCATTCTTCGGCCTTCCCCAGGTGTGATATGTGTGAATGTGATGGGCTAAACAGACAGGTTTTTGTTTTATTTCAAAGGAGGTAACAATTTATAACGTAGGATTCGGCTGTTTCTGTATCCTTGTCTTCTGTTTACCCCATCACATTCGGATATTACACCTGAGGAAGGTCGACGAATGGATCGGCCGAAACGTCGTGTTAACAACACAAACAACAAGAAGGTGTTCAATCATCCGACGAACTATTTGAATGGAAGTAATTAATATAGGTTGATAATTTAGACTTACGCTCACCTCAGATCATGGAATTAAACTAAGAGAGAGAGAGAGAGAGAGAGAGAGAGAGAGAGAGAGAGACAGAGACAGAGACAGAGACAGAGACATACAGACAGAGACAGAGAGAGACAGACAGACAGACAGAGAAAAGATGAAATACGTGAAGGTGACGGCCGTGCCGATAATAATTACTGCACTTGGAAATGGCCGTGAAGGTTGGAACGACTAGATGTTCGACAGAAAAGTAAGGATGCAGATTGCACTACAGTTAAGGCCAACAAGAATGCTGAGGCTAGTGAGTAGACTTGCTGTCACTTGATCCCCAGTGTTGCTCCTCGTATACCCTTGGTGCGAAAATACATACACCAGACCTATTACCATTAGACTATCTCGTATTTGTCTGGTCAGTGGTGCCAACAGGTTGAAGATATCGACATATTCCTCGTACAATTCATCGAATCAAGAGCGAAATTATGTTATGATGGAATACCCACAAGAAGTTAAAGATGGCGTAACGTTCTAGAAAATCCTTGAAATACCCTTTTTTTTACATCAGAGAAAAATGCTAAACGTGAAAGATTTACATATGTAAGTACATATTTTTGCAGATTCAATATAAATAGAGATATTCTTCGTTATTATTGGAGGATTTGAGGCCTTAGACTAATTTTCAGGTTCGATTTCAAATTAGGACATAATGCTGATCATGCTGCTGATAATGTCAACAAAGCATTTGGAGTGAACACTACTACAATGCTAACTGTTCAGCGTAGGTTCAATAGGTTTAGATCTGGAAATATGGATACCAATAATAAACCTCGATGAATGCCCAAACCTGTTCTTAATGATGAAGAATTATCGACTGCAATAGCCAATGACCCACGAACAACGGTTCGGACACTTTCTTGGGACTTTAGGACTTCAACAACGACCATATTACGTCATCTCAAGGTAATGGGACAGGTTAAAAAGTTAGAAAAATAGGTCCAACATGAACTGAATGAAATGTTCCATGCCTAATACCTCTCAGCTGACTGTGACCAAGCTTAGAGAATTGGGATATGAAGTCTTGTGGTATTCTGCATATTCACCTGACATCTTCCCTACAGATTATCATCTTTTCAAGCATTTTGAACTTCATATCAAGAATAAGGTTATTGCTTCAACTGGGGCATACTTTGATGAAAGATTTAGCGTGTTTTGATGTCTATATTACCCCTCATTTTACTATTTAAAAAAAAACGACATTCCATATGTAACAACGTAACATTTTGATAACTGAATAATGATGCTATGAATTCATATGAATGAAAGATTTTGATAAACATTCTGGAAATTTCGCATCAACCAACCATATTTACTAAACTTAGGTTAGTCTGGCATAAGGCCGCAAAAGAGATCTATATAATGATGATAGGTATTTACTAAGCTTAGCTTTGTCAAACATAAGCTCACTAATTGTGGCACACGGTGCGGACAGGATGAGTAGTAATAATCTACCGCAAACATTCTAGAATTCAGTAAATATTAGAAACCGTCAATCAAAACTATCACCAAAACTGTCGACAGGTTTCTTTAGTTTTTTAAGTTTTTCTGTCTGGCTGGCTATGTATGTATGTATCGCGTGTATAGGCCGCACCAATGGCGCTAGAGAGCTGAAAATTTAAACATTATTATGTCTAGAATATAGCTTTGAAAATTCCCCACCTTAATAGGTTTAGTGAGGGTTCAATTTGCATAATAAGTGTATGCTAAATCGATCCCTTAGTTTGTGTCCGCAGCATTCACGCTTGGTTTTTGAAAATGTTTAGGAATCACTGCCCAACAAAAGGCGAGAGAAGTAAGTTATTCATTGATCACCCCTTTTTGCCAATTTTATAATTGATCACCCTCATCATGACATGCTAAAAGACTTACGTTACGGTTTCTATTTAGTGATTATGTGCTTGTCTATGTGTTTAATTTAAGCAGACGTAAATATGCAAGTGGTGTGGCTGTTTGTCAACGTCTGATGTTAAAATGTATATAAGCGTACACAGGTCTCTCTGCACCAATGTGTATAGATTATGAGTCAGTATTTAACTGTAATGACGGGCAAAGAAAGTTAGAGGAGACGCAGTGTCTACCGATTTCATCACTAATAAAGGTTGCCTATAGTAAACAACAGCAGACAATCATCCTCTGCCTCGATAACCACACACACATACACACACACGCACACGCACACGCACGCACATACAGACACACATACAGACACACACATACAGACACACACACACACATGTAAACGCACACATGCAAATACACACACACACACCCAAACGCACACATGCAAATACACATACATAAACACAATCACTCGCACACATGCAAATACATACAAAATCACAATCACTCACACATATAAACACTCACTTGCACAAGCACAAAACACATGCACACATGCACACACTCACACATGCACGCAAACACACACAAACACACATACAGACACACACACATACACACATACACACAAACGCACACACGCAAATACACACATGCAAATACACACACCCAAACGCACACATGCAAGTACACACACACCCAAACGCACACATGCAAATACACACACATAAACACAATCACTCACACATATAAACACTCACTTGCACAAGCACAAAACACATGCACACAAACACACATACAGACAGACACACACAAACGCACACACGCAAATACACACATGCAAATACACACACACACACAAACGCACACATGCAAATACTCATACATAAACACAATCACTCACACACATAAACACTCACTTGCACAAGCACAAAACACTTGCACACACGCACACATGCACACAAACATACACACAGACACACATACGCACATACACACACACACATCCGTGCATATATTTACACATATACAATGGTAACCTTCAAACAACACACCATCTACCCACAATCTATTGGGTCCCTTATTTTCTACCCAACACATTTACAAGCGCACGCGGGGCACACGTGTTTCGCTTCAGCCCTTGATGAATAACATGCGAAGATGTCATCGACGCTGGCTCTCCGTATTTGCCTCTTATCGCTTCTTAAAAATGGGTGGGCGCCATTTTTTGCCGCCCCCCACACCCCCAAAGGACGAAAAATGCCGATTTAATTGTTTACAGATTTCAGTGTGGACCTTCCATCTTTGTACTTCACAAACACGCACACACACGAACATGCACACACACACACACACGAACACGCTCAAAGTATCCTCCCCCACGCACACATGCAATGACACGCCCTCACACACCTAGCTAATATATATCTAAAAAAAAAGAAATAATTATGTCCGTCTGCTACGAAATAATCTTAAATACAAAAAAAATATTTTTAACAAAAAAATTTGATTTAATAAAATAATAAAAATATTCCAAAAATAAGGAATTTTTGTAGTGTATTGTAATTTTGAATTTTTTTAAATTTAGTTTTCATACACATTTTTATCATTTGAATTAATGTATATTTTAATGTTGAATAGGTATTTTTAATGAAAATTGTATATGGAGATGCCTATATAGGCATTTTTATTTAATAATAAATAAATAAATAAATTGAAGGTTCTGTAGAATTTTTGAAAGGCGTGTCAGCCCAAATTATTTTTTTTATTGCTAAACGATTTCAAAATTAAGGTGAACCATGGAAAACTATTATACATTGACTAATTCAGACCAATTTCTTCGTCTTTGATCCGAATGAATCAATTTATAATAATAACAACATCTCATCCCAGAAATGCAAGCAAAATCTATGGAGGACTCTGGTAAAACACGAGGAGCAACGGGAAGCAACGAGCAAATATATCATTTATTACCGGTAATAATAGTCCTAATCAGTGAATAACCCTAATCCTAACCCTAAATTATTTAATTAATCATCACAAACCTCTGTATATAAACTTTTTCAAAATTACATCCCCTTTGCTTCCTGTTGCTTGCCGTCACTTCTCGTATTTTACGACCATCGAACTATGGATGAGAATATCAAGGGATATTTCGCAGGATCCAGGAATAACGAAGACACAATTACCAAGTAGTACTCGTCTAAAAATAGAAATAAAAATATTTTTAAAAGTTTAGTGCAAGGCCCGTTATCTACTTACCGTATATTTTTGAATATAAGTCGATTGTGAGTATAAGATGAGTTCGAAATTGAGCAGAAATTTTAAGAAAATCAACTGACTCGAATATAAGCCGAGTCCGTTATTTTGCCATAACGTCGTCATGAGAGACATCCCCTTGTACACCGTTTATGGCACCGAACCATGAACTTCTTTCATCTTCAACATATCGAAGTGAAATTCCCATCATACTTGAAAAACTGATTTTAAATGGATATTGCACAAAACGCATCGTATACTACCTACATTGCATTTCATACAAAACCATGGTAAATTAAAACAAATGGAATATCGCTCGCTAATATACATTGTGTCTATCGATGCTGTATTCATATAGGCAAAAGTATTGGCCATTTTTGACTGACCTGTTGATTTAGGGTAATATTTTAGTAAAAAGACATCGTCTTATATTCAAGAATATACGGTATATAATAAACAGTGTGATTTTCTTGGTTCTCTGTCCGTAACCATGGACTCTTCCAATTGAAGGTAACGGTTTTGCTGATAAAAATATCTCCTTCCTACCATTTGAAACAATGGACTCTTCCGTTGTAACGAGCTTTTATAGTTCTTTTCTATAAAAAAACATCTAATAGAATTCAAATACAGGTAGTCCCCGCTTTTCGAAAGTTTGCTTTACGCTACTTTTTCGCTTTTACGAAAAAACGCTTTTGTTTTGCAGCAAGCCTTTATAGAGGCAGCGCACACCCTCTTCCACTCTCTTCTACATCCCAGTCTGCTGTACCATAAACGACCACAACCATCGAGAACTCAGCTTGACATACCATCCTCACCATTTTTCGGGTCTGGGAACGCTCCATAATTTTCCCCATATAAATTAATAGTAATTGCTTCTTCGCTTTATGCCATGTTGGCCCACTAAAGGCTTTTATAGGAACTCTCTACTTTCAGAAACCTGTATATCCGTGAATTCTTTCACGTGGACTAAGTAGTTATATTGATAATGTCCACTAGGTCAAAGTAATATTTTTTAAATCCTGTCTACAATAATATGTATTGTGTATTTAGGCAGTAATCCTTCAATAGTGCATGTCTGGTTAAATACGAAATATATAAAATAAAATATATAAACATACCTAAATGTATACATGCATGCAAATACATACGCCAGCTTACAAATACTCGTACATACGCACGAACCCGGTCCTCAGATTTGCGTACGCACTCACACAAATACAGGTATACATAGATAACAAATAATATCTATAGGCATTCGTGAATGCATATATACCATTATATAGACATACATAGGCGCCTGGCGTAGATCTAGCAAGCTGACCTCACTAGAACATTCGCTAGTGAAGTAGGTCCGATCGTCACGGGGTTTCCCTCTCTTAAGCAAAGCAAAATTACTTCCCGTGTCGCACGACTCATGAGCCAATGATGATGTCCCCATTTCTCGAATGGTCCATGGAGACTCAATTATTGTTTGTAACAATTGTGGGTTTTTACGGGGCTGGGGTTCTAGCTCGACGCCCAAGATGGACTGATTTACAGGGCTGAAGGGCACCAACAGCCTCTGCTATTTACCCATAGCTGGGAGAAGTGATGCATCTGCACCTCTTGTGGCCATTGTCAAACTTAGCTAATCTCAGTAAATATGTATAGATATATGTAGATAAGTACACAAATAGATACAGACATACGAATGCAAATGTAAGAACACCTATGCAATAAATTTGACCGGTAATTTTGCTGAATGACAACGCCCGTCCTCAAGATGCAAATATGACACAACAAAGGAA
This sequence comes from Architeuthis dux, assembly GCA_006491835.1. Taxonomy (NCBI): domain Eukaryota; kingdom Metazoa; phylum Mollusca; class Cephalopoda; order Oegopsida; family Architeuthidae; genus Architeuthis; species Architeuthis dux. The sequence goes on from VCCN01000920.1 coordinate 3,076,502, forward strand.
GAGGCCTGGCTTCCACAGGTTCAAACTTCACTCCTACTTCTATTCCAACTAAAGATGAAGATAAATAAATATGTGGATATATACACTTGTCCGTTTGTCTCAGCTGGTAAAAGAGGCTTCTTGCAATCACTTGGTCGTGATTTCAAATCACGGAAGGAAAATGTCAATTTATATATCGGGTTGGTTTAACGTGACGGGATAGACAAACAGTGCATAATTTACTCCCCCAAATTAAGTGAGGATTGTTCTTGTTATAGGGAGGAAATAAGGTCAACACCAACCCGGAGTGGAGTTTGACAACATAGAGCTGGGATGGGAAGTTCTTCCACGTGTGGCGTATTCACCTGACTCTAGCGTGTCTCGCTCTATGCAAAATCCTTTTCTGTTCAGCGGTCCCAACAAAGAATTCAACGAATCAAAACCGGAATCGTTCTTTTTCTATAGAATACACAATTGTGGCAAAGTACCACGTGAGAGCGTAGAAAAGCTAGGGAACAGACTGAATAATGACGCTATGAATTTATATAACTAACAGATTTTGACAAAGAATTTACGAAACCCACGAACGCACACATATGCACACATATACATATGCGCGCAAACGCAAAGCACACACAATGAGTAATATATATACACACTCA
>VCCN01000920.1:3538489-3550242 GCA_006491835.1 Architeuthis dux
CTCAGCCTAGTACGCCATGCGGTTAATATCGAACTTACTAAAGTTAGTAACAATGGTCTGCAAGATAAGCTTGTCGTCCACTACTTTACAGGGAAGCACTGTTCATCTGTATTCATAACTGTCTATCTATTTTAGAACGTTTTATCTAAGTTTCTCCCTTTCAAATCATATGCACTTATTTTGTTTGACCCCTTTTGACTCTCTCCCCCCCTCTCTCTCTCTCTCTGTCTCTCTCTTGCATTTCTTCTTTCCTTCCATCAGGCTCTCTCTCTCTTTTACTTTCTATTATTCTTTGCTTTCGTTCATCTTTTCTCTTTTTCTTACCCACTCATTCTTCCTCACAATCTTTACTGCATCTCTATCTTTTCTTGTCTCTTCCCCTTATTATCATTACCTGTATGTCTCTCTTTCCCGTCGTCTCTCTCTCTCTCTCTCTCTCTGCTTCCTCCCCGCTTTATTTCCCTGTATCTTTCCTTCTTCAAACACGCCCTTGTGTTCCGTTTATCCTTTTTTATCCTGTACATCGAATTCACAGCCTTTGGTAAAACACTGCGTCTTTACATCAAACTGAACGTCTGCATTTTTTACTTTCACTTTCTACTTTCACTTTCTATTTTCACTTTCTACTTTCACTTTCTGTTTACCTCACATTCTTACGTTTCCACTTTCATTTTCAAAAAATGCCAGAAGAATTTCTTTCTTCCTGCACCCTTCCCTCTTTTTTAATTCACTGTCTCTATTCCTCCCGATGGCTCGTCTTCACACTCTTAACTTGTCTCCCCTTCAGTGCTTCACAGCTTCACTTATCTTCCCATGTTTTACTCCATCCCTCTCTTTCTGTGTATATCTCTCACTTGCTTTCTCTTTCTTACACACACACATACGCTCTATCGCCCTCTGTCCACTCTCTTTCTCTGTATATTTATCTTTCACTTGCTCTCTCTCTCTCTCTCCCTCTCTCTCTCTCGCTCTCTCTCTCCCTCTCCCTCTCTCGTTTTTCTCTTTCTCTAACGGACTCATTGACATTGTTTTTTCTCTCACAATCAGACATTTCTAATGTATATGTCCATAAATTTACGAAGATCCCACTTACGAATACCGTATTTACGAACTAAACCTTAAGCCATTCTTAAAATAGTGTTCATTTATTATATTTTATCGTAGGTTTCATACTTCAGGAAACGTAAATGCTTGATATTAATTGATGTTCGTTATTGGAGTCACTTGGTCGCATTGTTAGCAAGTTGTCATTAGGTACGTACAAAGGGTCAAACTCAATTAATTTGTTCTGACTTACGAACATCTTCAGGAATGAAACTAATTCCTTACTCGGGATTGAATACATAGAACGGTCACTTGAAGGTGAACACATGGATTATTACGAATTCATTTCATTTCTTACCAGATTTGTACAGGTTCAATACTGCTCTTGTCCAATTCCCCTGCTTTCATTTCTTCATCTTACGCCCTTTCTTCTTCTTCTTCTTCTTCTTCTTCTTCTTCTTCTTCTTCTTCTTCTTCTTCTTCTTCTTCTGTTTGGCCACGTTTTTCAATTTGTTCTCACTGCTCTTTTCTTCATCTTCTTACTTGCATTTCTCTTTCTTTTTCTTCCTCCTTTTCTTCTTCTTTATTGCATTACTTTTTATGGACACTTCAATTTCTTCTTACCTTCTTTTTATTCATCTTCATCTTCCTTTTCTTCCTCTTCTTAGATCCAATCCTTCTTATTTTCTTAAATTTCTTCTTCTAACTCTTTACTTCTTCAGTTTCTTCTTCTTCTTCTTCCTCTTCTTCATTTACTTCTTATTATTATTCAATTCATTATACTTTCTTCTACTTCAATTTTTCCTCTTCTTCCTTACTGCATTTTCCCTTACTTCTTCTTATTGCTCCTTACTGCAATTTCTCCTTCATTCAATTTCTTCTTTTAATTACTTTAATTTCTTCTTATCATCCCTTTCTATTACATTTCTTATTCCTGTTCTTGATTCTTCCTTTCTTATCAATTACCTTCAATTTCTTCTTCATCTCTTTCTTTCCCTCACATTTACTTTACTCTCTTCTTCTTTTTTCTTCTTCTTTTTCTTTCTCTATTTTACTTCAATTCTGCCTCTCTTTCATTTGTTTTATAACGTTTTTACTTCTCATCGGCCTCTTAATTCAACTTTACTTCTTCGACATTTCTTTCTTCCTTCATCTTTTAAAAAATATTTTTCGTTTTCATTCATTTCATATGGTATATAAATAGTTCAAAACGAGAGAACGAAATAAATGAAGAGCGAAAAGGAAGGAAGAGCAAAATGAATGAAAACGAAAAATATTTTTCTCTTCTCTTTCTTTTCTCTTTCTTTCTTTTCACGCACCTTTTCAATTTCTTTTTCTTTTGTTCTCCATCTTTCTTATCGCCTTTCGAAAACATAACTTTCTTTCTTTCCTTAATTCCTTCAGGTTTTCTTCGCATTCTTTTCAATGATCCTCTTTCCTTTCTTTTCTCGACCTTTTCCTTAAAATTATTTTCTTCTCTAATTTTGTTGTTCCATGCCTTCGTCTTTTCTTCTTTTTTTTCTCAGCCTCGTTTTCGCGCTACATTTTCTTTTTCCCCAATCGCCTATTTTCCTTTACCTTTTCCTATTCTTTCATTTCTTGTTCCTTCTGTCTTAAACTTTCCTTTTTACTCGCTTCTCGGTCATTAATCTCCATCTCATGTACAAGCCCGTATCTATCTATCTATCTATCTATCTATCTATCTATCTATCTATCTATCTATCTATCTATCTATCTATCTCAGTCTATTCATATCTATCTATCAATCTATCCCAGTCTAGTCATATCTATCTATCTATCTATCTATCTATCTATCTATCTATCTATCTATCTATTTATCTATCTATCTATCTATCTATCTATCTATCTATCTATCTATCTATCTATCTATCTATCCATCCATCTATCTGAGCCTGTTCATATCTATCTATATATCTATCGATTTATCTATCTCAGTCTAGTCATATCTCTCTCAGTCTATTCCTATATATCTATCTATATATCTATCTTAGTCTGTTCATATCTATCTATCTATCTATCTATCTATCTATCTATCTATCTATTTCAGTCTAGTCATATCTCTCTCAGTATATTCCTATCTATCTATCTATCTATCTATCTATCTATCTCAGTCTATTCATATCTATCTATCTAGCTATCTATCTTATTCATGTATTATCCTTCTTCCATCTCCTTCCTTTCGTTATTCATGTATCCTTAATCTTTATTTTGATTTTCAATTTAAACCAATTTCTTTGCCTTCATTTCTTCTCAACAGAAGTGAAATTCCTTTGCCTTTTTCTCTTTCTCCGTGATCTGTTTTTCCTCCACCCTTCATCTCCTGTGTTTCCTTCTACCATATCTTATTCTTCTCCCCCCCCTTTTCCTCCTTTTTTTCTTTCATCACCTTCGACTTCTTTTGCTACTTTCTCCTCACCCACCTTTTAACCCCCACCATCCCCATACAGTTCACCTAACTTCCAAATTCCTACTGTTCACGTCAAGCAAACTGCCTAGGAGAACAGCAACATTTCTATTTTATTTTTCATTATATCTTTCACATTCTTTTAGAAATCTTTTTTATTTTTATTTTTTTTTTTCTATCATTTTTTTTATTTCGTTATCCCACCCTTACTCCTTTATTGGGGACTCCCTCTTCTTTTTTTTTATATATTTTATTTTTTCACTCTTTTTCTACTCTTTCATTCGCATTTTGATTTTTTCTTCCTATTTTTCTTTCCTTCGCCTAATTCAATTCAAGTTTCCCTACTTTTAGCCTGTGGTAGTCGCCGCTATTGATTTTGTATTATGCATTCTCCTGGAGTGGCCGCTTCCCCGCAGCGCTCATTACGAGATGGGACCAGAAGACACCAACTTAATAATTTGTTTTCATGTCCCACCCTCCATTTTTCTGGCCTCGTTTTCACTCCGACTTTCACTTTCACTTTCTGTTTCTTCGCCTTCACCTTCGTCTTCAGCCATCGTTTTATTTCTATTTTCTTATTCTATTCTTTTTTGCAACTTATTTCATTTCATTTCTTTTTCCTCCAGAAAGATCTGCCTGTTTCTCTTTGCCTTTACATTGCCACTGCTAAATTCTACTTCAAGAACAACCACAGGAACACCAACAACTCTCTCCCAACGTGATAGCTCGCTGGTTAATGCATGAGACTGACGATCATGGGTTCAGTCAGTATTCTATTGCATTAGGATATATCACAGAGATCGTGCTGATCTTACAGAATGACGGCATGTCAAGAATATTGTTTTGCATTGTTTCATAGTCAAAGTTTGTAATTCTCAGAAATAATCTTCTGACGACATTTTCTAAAACTGGAGTTTGATGTTTGGACATCTAGGCTTTCTGTTGCATGCTCTGCTAAGTAAATACCTTTACAAGTTACAAATAAATTAGAATTACGAATGTTTTAGCAGAAGACATTTGCGGTGGGTATTTGAATTTAGATAAGAGCCTAGCTCTAAAATTTCAATTACTTAGCAGGCATTCCAATCTTCCCAGAGAATGTACGGTCCTGGCGATAACAGTCAGTGCTGTTAGAACTGTCTTCCTTGTTACTAATGATGTGCAGGTGTCCCACCGATTTTCCGGCACCCTTGTTTCCAGAACCGTACCGGATTATTCATTTTGCCGGTCCAAGCGATATCACGTAATAATAATTCAATACAGATCTGACCCACTATCATGCACATCTCATATCTTTAAAGCATTACGAATGTTAGAAAATTGAATTAAACAAATATTAAATATGAATTGAATGGTTAGATGTAATACATTATTATAATACATTATTATACATGATACAGTTTATTAATGTACATGATACAGGTATATTAATTAAACAATACAAATATCATACACAGTTGATGAGCCAATAGCTTACGTCACACACAGCTTCTGTACCAGAACTCCGCTTTTGGCTTTTCTTACATCGATATGGACTCGTGTTTGGGCTTTACACCATCACTGATATCTGCACGTTTTTTGGAAACCATCTCCAGGGATAAATGTAAGCAAATTAAGCAAGAAATTACAAGAAATCGATGGAGCAGAAACAATCACCTCAGTATAATCAATTAAGAGATGGCGTCATACAAAATACCACCTATGGCCACTAAGAGAACTAGTGTAAGACCTGCGAGAAATTCAACTGTCTCCCTCGTAATCTTGTCTGGATTAAAACATGTTCTTGGCCACCAGTTGCCGGAAAATCGGTGGTGTACCTGTATCTAAATGCTGCAAATATAATTTGAGCCTGGGCTAAGTGGTAGAATGGGGGACAGGGACGCAACCCCTGGGGACAGATTTGCAAAACTGCCACGGAGCCACCGAGGTGTAAGATATTTCAGATATTTAATGGGGTCAAAAAGCTCATTATTCTCAGTGGGCAGTCAAATCGTATATTAATCATATAACATTGAGGGTGAGATCATCGGATGGAATCGCGTCATGTTTGCTCCAGGCGCTAGGAATTGGGTTTCAAGTCTTGGTGAAGATCAGATCTCGAATGCTGGTTTTCAAAACTAGCAAACCAACGGTTGAGAGCATTTTTCCATTCACACAAGCATTGCACTGAGTAAATTCACATACATATAAAATCCGCAATATAATATTCACTATGTTATTTTCTATAGTTTTGAGAAGGGTCATTAATACTCAAATAGTCCTTCAGGCGATTGAACTTCTTGTTATATGTCGACTAAATGCATTAGCCAGACAAGTGCGGCTTTCAACCCGATGTGGCTTCCACTTCTCAACAAACCTAAACCTGACAAGACAAAGACACAGAAACATACGGGCCATGTGCTATAAGGGCTATCCCCTTTAAACATAACTTCTGTTTAACCCATCACACTCGGATTGTACACCTGATGAAGGCCGAAGAATGGATCGGCCAAAACGTCGTGTTTACAACACAAATAACGAGAAGGCGTTCAATCGTCCGAAGAACCATTTGAATATCTACTATGCTATTTACTTTCCTCTTAGCTTTAAGATGCCTGTACATCCTTCTATGAATTATGTAATATCTACTTGGTATGAATAACTAAGATTACTCGTATAGTTATTTACAAAGCTTAGCTTAGTCTGGCACACAACGACAAGTGTTGGGCATCCGACCAAAGCAGAACTCACTACACAGTAGTAACAGTCTACTAGACTACCTCGCTAACCATTACTCGACCGCTAGGCACCCTCAAATATTTACTAAGTGTAATTCGGCGCCTGAGTAGTGGGGTACCTAGTGAAGATGGAATTCACTACAGTAACTTAACTTGTTATGACATGACTCATGAGTCCACTGCTCCCATCTCCCTCCATCTTGTGTCTGGTCTTTTCTTACTGCGTTTACTGTCCCATGAGAGTGCACTAAATGAGAATTGAGCTCACTATACAGTCTACTACACTAGCTTGCTAATCTTTTCCACTCGGCGAGGCGCCCTAGAATATTCATTAAGCTTAGCTTAGTCCGACACAGGAAGTGTCGGTGGCCGAGTGGTTACCAGGACGGAAAATGTACCGTTCAAACTCCGACAGAAACCGGCACTAATGCCGTTGGGAAAGGCATGAATCTGTCTCATTTCCCCCCAGCTATGGGTAAAATAGCGTATCGTAAGGTGAGTGAGGCCCCTTAGGTTGCTTGCCGCCTTTTTATTTCACATATCGCAAACCTCGAAGAACAAGCCGAGAGAGAGAAACTTGTGATATGTGAAGCTTTACTTTATCTAGTCCGGCACAAAGCCTTAGTAGCGGGGCATCTATTGAGGATGGAACTCACTGAACTAGTCGGGGTGCTCATAGTGATATTTTAATTGCTGCATCGATGGGGCTTATCGTCGGGTAGCATTCGCAGAAAATGAAATATCTAATTGTTAACCAATGACAAATAGCTATACCGTCAACCAAAACTGTCACCAAAACTGTCAAAATAGGTTTCTTCAGTTTTCAAGTCGGTCCGGCTATGTATGTATCACGCGTACAGACCGCACTAATGGAGTTAGAGAGCTGAACATTTCAACATTTACTCCTTGTCTAGAAAAAAAATCTTTTTGTTTTTGTTTTTAAATTCTCCTAAATAGGTTTTTAGTGGGGGTTCAATTAACAATTGGTTTTTGAAAATTTGAAAAAAAGTGAGACAAGTAACTTATTCATTCGTCACCCCTTTTTTATTTGATTACCCCCAACACGGCATGCTGCTAATAGATGTTGGCAACATGACGGTTTCTATTGAGCGACTAAACAGATCAGCTCTTCTTAAAATAGGTGTGTGTACTTCTAAAATCTGCCAACTATAATGTGTGCGATTACAACTGCAGCAAAACTCCTGTGGTGCGAATGATTTAAAGGTTGGGTGCTTCCGAAATGATGCTTTCGGCTTTTTTCCAGCCAGTATATTCCGAACCTCTTCTCTCCAACAATTCCGATCTGAGAATGATGAACAACTTATAACTCCTTGCCAGAAAATGGCCTATGGCAACATTAACAAAAGAAAAAACAAAAGAGAAAGAAAACTAAAAAAAAACAGAAAATTCTTCTCCAAAAACCAGTTTGTTTTTTCTGCTAGGTATAAATTACATAAGATAATATAGCAACGTGCTTCCGTCTTAATTTCTGTACGAGGTCTTCTTACTATAATATGTGGTATGTTTGGAAAGTATCCAGCTATTTAATATTAACTAAAGAATAGCCTACCCAGGGCAATGGAGCATTAGTCCGCTTCAAAGTACTCCCCTTTGGACCTCACATACTTAGCCCAGTTACTCTTCCACTTTTCAAAACTGCAGAGTCCTCTTTTGGGTCGCCATCAGCTGCACGTCACGTTTTCCCTAATCTTGTCCACAATCTAAAATCACCTCGCTTTCAACAGTGATTTTAGCTTTAGTAAGGGCCAGATGTCGCAGGGAGCCAAACCTGGCTTGGGGAGAGGTGGTCTGACAGGCCCAGGTGATGCGATGGTTTGCCCAAAACATGTGAAGAATGGGAAAGATCGGTCATTTTGAATGGGATGGTCACACAGTACACAAGCTCACTCACTCAATGGCGTTTAACTACGGACTGGGTAACCCCACAGGAGAAAGTATGCAAGCTTCCCTCTGATTCGTTGCAAGGTTATATCAAGGCCACGCAAACGGTTCTCGAAATATACAAAATGGCTGAATACTCTCCGGACAAATCTCGTATAATGATTCTGTCGTACCATAATTTGCTTTGTGTCTGAGTATTTCCCATCGCTGCCAGAGGCTGGTTTTCGAGCCCAGTTAAAAACCGTGAATTTTAATGATTCTCAACGCAGATTGATCCTCCCCAAATGGTAACCTTTTCTCACTGCAAAAGACCCAAAATGTTAGGTCTTTTTCAAAAACCACGAAAAAGAAAACCCCAACTCTAGCCTTAATTCTAACCCCTAACCCAACCCTAACTCTGACCCCTAACCCTAACCCGTATCCCTAAATCTGGTGGGATCTAACGGTATAAACTTAACATATCAATTCCTACTGGTTATGAAAATGTTGATCTGGTGGGGACGAACGAAAAAGCCCAAACTGCTATGTCCTATATTGCTAATGTTTATCATTTCAAACTGTTGACAGCATTAACATATTCTTCGGGCAAAGCTGTAAAAGATGTCAACTTGGATGATCTGGAACCCAACTAAGACGATATACAAGACTGGCCGTTCTGGGGGAGGCTTGAAATGATTTGATTCTCCAAGATCAAATTCCTGTTAAAATTTGAACCCTAACTAACATGTCATGTTTATTTTTAGGTTCCCGTACTTTAAAATTATGGAATTATTAGTAACTAGCATTCCAAGGGGAATTATGAATCACCACCACCCATATATGCTGTGTTGGGGGTGATCAATTAAAAAGTTGAGCTGTGATCACTAAAAAATGTCTGAATTTTCAAAATACAAGCGGACACAAACTAGTGACCAATTTAGCATAAACATACCCTATTTTGGGGTGAATTTTCAAAAAGAAATGTCAGGTTTCTACTATGAACGGTTAGAGCTGGGCGAAGTCCGGATACATAGATATATAGATACATATACACATATACATGTGTGAACACATGAATAACCTAAACCTTTGGTAGCGGTGATTAATAGAGCACCACGCTGTGGAATAGTTGTTAGCAAGCTAGTCTTGCAGATTATGACTACTGTAGTGAGTTTGATCCTTTATATGTGTCTTACACTTGTGGCTTTGTACCTGGCTAAGCTTAGTTTAATATTAGGGTGCCCTACCATGGTGACGTAGTTAGCTAGCTGGTCTCTCAGATTATGACTACTGTAGTGAGTTTGATCCTTTATATGTGCCTTACACTTGTGGCTTTGTACCAGGCTAAGCTTAGTTTAATATTAGGATGCCCTACCATGGTGACGTAGTTAGCTAGCTGGTCTCTCAGATTATGACTACTGTAGTAAGTTTGATCCATACTGGATGTCTCACGCGATAGGTCTTGTGCAGTACTAAGTGCCGTTTAGTAATAGTGCGCCTGGTCCTGGAGTAATATATAGTTTATCAACTTCAAATTATCAGGGCAAAGTAAATGATTGTGAGGCACTCAGTACGTTTCGAACTCATGACAGCAGTAATGGTCTGCAAGACTAGCTTGCTTACGAGAGATTTCCCCAAAGCGAGCTCATAGAAGAAACGAGTAAGTATGCATTATTAATTTGTTACCTCTATTTCTTTCATCTATATTTCTGTTGCTTTTCATCGCAACTCCCCAGACCGCCATTCTACGGTCATTAGTTGAACGGAAATTTAAAAAAAGCACTCGGCGAGACTCGAACTAGCATTCCTTTTGCTTCGGAAAGCATAACTTACATTAATAGATGCTCTTACCGATTGATCTCTAAGAGCTTTACTGCTGTGAAAAGATCGAATTTAACCATATAAACTTATTCCTTATTTTCCCAATTATCGCTTGGCGTCATATTTGAAGCTATTGCTTTTGCTGATGCATACTAGTAGTATTATTAGAAATATTTTCAGCCATTATTAAATGTTACTAGTATTTTTCCACCTTGATTTCAATTGCTTTTCATGGCAGCTATAGAGACAATCATTCTACGACCATTAGTAAACATTGCAGATCGGAAATAAAGATATTGCAGTAATAAAAACGTAAAATAAATTGAAGAAGAAAGTGGGTGGTGATAATTAAAAAAAAGAAGCGGAAGAAGAAACATAGTATAAGAAAGATAAAAAAAGAAGAAAGAAATAAGAAGACAATGATGATGATGATAATGACTTGAAGAATAAAACAAATCCGGGTGATTTTCAATTATGGGGTTCAAAATCAATAATTATAATGCGGAACTGGACCCTTATTTTGTGTACAGGAAGAGTGACATCATCAGATACTTGTTTAACATCATGATAGAACGTATGAGGTTCTATTATGAAGTCATAATATTATCAAAATATTTACCTGAGTTCATATTTTGATAACACTTTTTGGTATTTGATCTTTTTACCTAACCTCTTATTCTGATAATACGTTTTTACGTTGATTTTTTTTTACCTGCATTCATATTCTGATAACACTTTTTTTCAACTTTGGGAGGTCAAAATTAATGGGAAACTTGTTTACCCTTTTTTGGAAAAAATACTAATTGTAGGGTAGTTTCCCACATTTATCTAGTTGTAAATAATAACAATATTAATTCGATACAAAGGAAGTGACTTGACATCGAGCTTAACGGCTGGCGAAAGCGTCCTTTAAGCGAATAATAATAATAATAATAATAATAATAATAATAACAACAACAACAACAACCTGGGGACGGTTGGTACGGTACAAACCACAGCGCTGCTCTGAGGTGTGAGGGCGATGAGAGGAGAGTTGGAGACCTGAGGAGACTTATTGTCACTTAGCCACTCAGCGATAACCACCAGACATTTGGTGGGAAAGTGCTAACCACAGCACTGCTGTGGACTGAGGGAATGGGGAAGTATGGCTGTAGATTTGAGGAGACTTGCTGTCACTCAGGCCTCCGATGATGATAATAATAATAATGATGATGATGCTGATGATGATAATGATGGATTCGTGCTGAGGATTATGTAGCTAGATAATTATAACAACATTAGTTATCAAAATCAATAGAACGATGATGATACTGGATTCAGAAAGGAGGCTGATGATATGATCTGGAAGGAAACGACTAGAAACAACGTATGGTTTGATTGTCGGTGGCAAGAAAAGGAATTGGGATGAGGAGATGAAGTGTACCTATGTAAGTAGGAGACGGAGTCGCAGTAGAAACGTGCAGTGTTCACTGTTCAATTAGCCAACCTGTGCCAAAAATGCAATAAGCTCTGAAACAGGCGCAATAAGCCCGAAGGGAAAGGAAAAGGCGTACGGCAATCAGAAAATAAAATAGCACACTTCGAAAACAAAAAGGAAAAAAAATGTGCAAGGAAAAACTATATATTAAAACTAAGGACAAAAATAAAAGAAGCCTTTTTTCTATTGTTGTTGGTTTTCTTCGTATAAAGCCTTTTTTTTTACTATCCGGTTGTCATGACAACGGCCAGATAGACAAGGAGACTGGGGCAGGCAAAAGACTTGTCACGACGACAATGTCAAGAATGGAGATATGCCAATGGCGGGAAACGACTGGAAATGGCGCCAACATTAATAATAATAATAATAATAATAATAATAATAATAA
>VCCN01000920.1:4584463-4597695 GCA_006491835.1 Architeuthis dux
TATATATATATATATATATATCTCATTGGTTCTTATAGGCTCCCTATGGAGCATGGGGCCGCATCTGTAGTTTCAGTAGCAGGTCAGTTTTTTATGGGTTGGTGTTGCCAGCCCCAGTCCCATCCCTCCTTTACTTTGACTTGGGATTATGCGCACACGCACACACACATATATATTATACACACATGCATATACACACACACACTGAACACTGTCTGCTCACAATACTTGGTAGAATTATATACTTATGTTTTCGGTCCCTGGTGACAATAACCAAACAAGTTTGTATGTAGATATAGATGAGTCTCTGTTTTTATTATATAAATCACAAAGCATGAATATGGATCATATGTCATTATTGTAAAAGAAATTTTTTCCCCCTCCTCCAATGACTTTTACATCTGGCTAATTTAGGCTTCATACATGCATCGAATTCATATATTAAAGACTGCGTAAAAGTAAACAAAATACCATTCGGATAATCAATGGTATGGTTTACAAGTGTTACTAGATGACAATATATTGTTTACAAACAGACGCTATATCTGTGTAGATAGTGGGGGTGGGGATATTAGGCTTTGATAAAATTCCACAGAAATTGCTATTTGCATTTTTTTATTTTGTAAGTTTTAATGAATTTTTGTTGATACAAATGTTGAGCTTATAGGAAAATACCATGTAAATGAGCATAGGTGTACAAGCCAGTTGAAGCAGATGCCCCCACCCCAAAAGATTTGTGCAAAACAGTAAAATTTCAGGCAAGACTGTAAATTTTGGGGCAATTCAAGCCCCCTAACCATGTAAATGTGTACACACTGCAAGTTGGTAGTAATAATTTTATTATTATGACAAAAATGCCTTAATAATTGCCTTGACATTGTCATACACTGATATAGATTGTCATTTTTCTTACATACTCAGCTAATTGTTAACAATAAAAAATATCTTTGATAAATATAATTATTTCCTAGATATTTCACAGTATTTTGTTTGCTTAGGGATTATTATCAAAATATTGAATACATTTATGTTTATATTATTTATACAATAGAAACATTGTGTTATATATAACACACCTACACCCTTTATCTATAAGTATATTTGACATTACCATACATCCGGGATAATAAGTTATTCTCTGCATGTAGGTTCATGTCCCCAAGATAACATTTTATAATCTCTTTAGTTTTTATTATAGATCTGATCAAAAATACCTTCAGATTAGTAAGGTTGTGAGATACCAACCAATATGCTTCTTACTATTTAAACAAAATAGATATTCTTTTTTTTCTTCTTTGTAAATAATCACCTGTTTGTATTGTTCTTGTAAAGATTCTTAATTCCTTGGTCACAGTTTGATCATTCTGCCTCAGCCATTTTATTATTTTCACCTGTAACCTTTCTTAAAAACAGGTTTTTAACCCTTTCGAAACTCCTAGGACATATATATCCAGATGTTTCTATGTCTGCTGGGATATACATGTTCCATAGATCTCTTTTAGAAGTCTACTGGGACATTTTAATTCAGACATTAAGCACCTTAATAGGTTAGTTTTGAAAGGGTTAAACTTTTGTTTTGTAAGCTAGAGAACATTTTTAAAAACACACAAATAGATTTAGTGTGATTGAATTTGTTTGAATAAGATGGTCCTAAATAATTTTATGGCCCATTTTAAGTGCATTATTGTTTACTGACTTGCTAGTAAAATGATCACATCCCTATCATATAATGAAAAAAAGATTAAATAATGTTAAAGAATTTGTATGTCTAAGTAAAAGAAACTTAAACAAACTACATTTTCTACCTGTCTTGAATTTAAAGGGTATTTTTCATTTTATTTGGAAACTTTTTTCTGCATTCTTATAACTAAATATTGTATAAGATGTTTGACAAAAATCCTTTTATGATTTTGGGGGGTCTTTTTCAGTAGGTTTCTCAATAATAAACTAAACTCAGCATATTGATTCCCTCTGGTTATGAAAATGTTTGTCTGGTGGGGAATAAAGACTAGGGGACTAACGAAAAAGACCCACTTTTTAATGCTAGAGCTGCTAAATCCTGATATTTTGTTTTTATATTCTGCATATAATAGAATATCTTGTTAGCACCATGACTCTATCATACCAAGATGAGAAGTACATACACTAAAACATGAATGATATATTTACTTATTTATTTATTTTAAAAATGAAACATAAGGTCTAAAGTTGCTCATTATATACGTTCAAAGTCAAACTAGTGAAAACTGATAATTTTGATTTCTGGCAAAAGACCAAGCGTTGCATTGCTTAAATAAAATTACTGATCCAAAACCAATTTCTGTAATTCCGGTAACTTTTCTGTTTCATCTTTTAAGTAACTGCTCATTAAGTAGGCAATTGGGGGGTGGGGAGTATGGTAATAGTTGGTACTACTTATATTCTGATCATTTCAACATTTACTAAATGTTCCAAATGTTTCTTTTTTTGACAATTGAATCCCTTCTTTGTGTCCTTGATGCGGTCTGCACAATCTTTTGGCTCATCCATTCTATGGCCTTCTTCAGGTGTACAGTTCCTATGGAAAGAGTCTCTTTTTCTGGTAGTGTAGAGCAACAGAAATTTTTAATTAAGTAACTTTTGAATGCTAATGACTCTTAAAGTTAGACAATACTGACTAAATGTTATTAGTTTAAACTTTTCTACAATCAGGACTTTATTTAAAGTACTACTACTGTAGATATCCACGTGCAACTAATTTGTTAGGGCAAAATTAACTTTGAACAATTCAGCTTTAAAAACATTTCACTTGCTGGCTTTTTGAATTTTTTTCTATTTACAGGGTGGGTGAGAATTAACTCCGTTAGAAATTATATGTAACTTTTGTTAATATTTCCCTATTTTCGTGAAACAATAAAATAAAGTTATTACCATTTTCAAATAGGGTGTTTCTTTTCACCCATGTTCTTAGTCGTTAATGAGAACCTACTTTTAGAAGAGCCTCATATATACTTAAAGTTGTCATTTTTAGAAAATAAAATATAAATATTCAAATTTTTACAAAATAATTCTGACTGCAGGCTTCTATTTTTTGAGCTTGTATTTAAGGTTTTAAAGAGTTTTTGTAGAAGCTTATAAAATAAACTTCATTCAGAACCTGGTCAGAAACAATTTGTCTTGAATTATATATTTTTTATTTCTGTAGATTCTATTACGTTTATTCTTGTATGATATTACATTTTAATCAGTCTGTGTTTAAAAGCTTATAATTGTGTAGCTATTGTCACTTTTTGGGAATCCATAGTACCTACCTCAGGTTGAAATTGTCTTAGAGTTGAAAAAGAATGTATTTATATAAATGTTTTTTGTCTGAATTTTCGAGATGAGGAATTATTATTTTACACTGATTTACTCAGACTGGTGTCCTCATGTTGATTGTTATAGTCACAAGAGTTCAGCCGTTGTACTTTCCAAATGAAACATTGTGACTATAACAACCAAGACGTGGACACTAGTCAGATTAAATCCATGTATAATATATAAAATTTATATATTAGTCTTTTGGTATCTCAAATGCAATAATTTTGATCTACTTTATTATCTTTATATAAGACTTGGAGAAAAATCCTTGATTTGATTAAAGATTATACTCCTGTTAAATTGAACAATCATTTAGCTATGTACATGTATATGTATATATGTGTGTGTGTGTGTCATTGCTATAAAATAATTTATTCCTGAATCCGAAAGACATTCACATGCATTTATGGCTTCTTTTTCTCACGTTGTTTAGGAACTAATGGACTGATTTGTTTCTTTTTATCAAAAGACAACAAATAGCTATGCTTGTTCATTGTGGTCAGTGTTAGTTAGATGTAAAAATATATAGTAATTATTTTATCAGGGATGAAGGCCAGAGGGTACAATGGCCGAAACGTTGTGACTATAACAACCAAGATAAGGACACTAGTCAGAGTAAATCAGTGTATAATAAAGACACATGCAATTCTCAAGAATAATAATCTTGCACAAAGTTGAATTTATTGTGTATTATCGTTAGTTTTCAATCTTTTCAAATCCATGTAAGCCTACAAAAATTACCTTGTCATATATAAAGGAAATGTCTGAGCAGTTAGATATGGTTTATTATTATTTTTATTATATTATTAGATCTCATTTCAAGGGCTAGAAAATAGTTTGTGTTTAATTTTGAAGAAATCAAACCATCTTATTATGAAGATACCTTTCTTGAGATGACTAAACAACTTTTCACCTTTTTGTTCTTAGTAAATTTAGATTAATTGAGTTTGTGCCAGTCTGCCAATTTCGTCATTTGTTTGTACACTAAACCAATAAGTCATGAAAAATAAATTTATGTTAACTTATGGTCGGGATATGGAAACCTTAGATTTTTGTTAGTATATGGAAGCCTTGTTTTTGTAGACTTTTGTCTTATTTTGACCTATTGTTATCATATGGAAACCTTATTTCTGTAGGTTTTTTTTTTTTTTATCCTGTATGTATTATAAATCTTGTTTTATTTCCATCGGTAACAAAAATATCAACAAATAAATATCTCCTAAACTGACCCACCTCACCTGTGGGGTTGGAATCCCTTATGTGACCTGACCACTGCTACCCAATCTTTCGATTGTTGATGACCAGTCATAGTAGATGTTTTAATTTTTTTTTGTATATATATATATATCTGTACATAATTTTGCAAATGTATACACGCATTACTGTATATATCTGTTTTGATGTCAATGAATTTGACATCAGCTGATATTAATACAGAGTTCATTTATCTTCAACAAAACCTCCATCTTCTAATCACGTGGTTCTGAATTCCTTGAATTTGTTTTCTTTATTAAATATATTTTATACCTAGGATCTCTCTCCCAATGCCAAATAATGTAATTTTACCCAATTTATTTTGAATACTTGACTTTCATTAATCGTGCCATGTGTCTACGCATTAAAACTGCAACTAATTGTCTATTAAAATTAAATATTGTGCAGAGTAGAGGTTACACCTCAATGGCTTGGCCTAAGTTAAAAGTAAAATATAGTTAGTTATTAAAAGGTAAGATCCATAAACTGTCTGGCATAAGTAATTAATTTAAAAAAAAAGATATTTAAGAAACAAAAGTGGTTACAATCTGTAGCTACCTTTCCGTGTACTGTATACGATTGTGTGTATATAAATCCACGTGTGCATCTACCTAAACTATAATTACTATACATTGTACAATAAAATGACATCTGTGTTTGCGCTTGCACATTGTGAACCTACGGAGGTTTGCAAAAGTTAATAATTCATTTTTTTTTTTTTTTTTCTTTTTTTTTTTTTCTGATTAAAATGCGTTTAAAAACTTCTTTAAAAAAATGCGACACAAAATGATTTCTTTTTACATGTTTTTAACTATCTTACCAAAAGATTTAAGGAAAATAAGTCATTTTAATATTCACACTAGCAATAGACTTAAATTCCATTGTGTATATGATTGCATGAAAAAAAACCAATTCTTCATTAGTATTTTTTTTTTTAGCATTTACTAATCTAAAACATTTGTTTTTTCTTTTCTTGAAAATAAAAGGGAACCTTAGATAATATACACCACTTTTTATTTTTTTATTTTTTTTTCTCCCGGTTTACTCCATTTTTAGAATTAGTCATGCGTGAATTGTTAATTTTGAACGGAAAAGTTAAGCAACATTCTCTTTAGTATGAGTGAATTCGGAAATACCAGTTTGCATTAAAACTAGGAAGTAACAAGAAAAACTGATTTGCAAAAAGGCTGTGTATTCCCCCCCCCCCCAACTCCTTGATCACCGAAAATAAGGAGGGTGGGAGTACGTTTAAGCCAAGCCCAAATGTGAATTGTTTCTCTCTTAATATATTTATTCTTCCTCTTTCTTATCCCCCCCTACTCTCCCCCCTCTATTCTGCCATTGGTTAACAATTGTATCTAAATGTTTACTTTTTGCATCAAATGTAGAGTGACTGCTGAGCAGCGATGTGGAATTTACAGCTTTCTGCGGTTGGTCAGGTGATGGAATGATTAGTTGCAATGACCACCACTCCCCCCCACCCCCCACACACACAATAACACTTTTGAGTTGAATTGTTATTTGCGGCCAAGGGCTGAGAAATCGTCCCCTGTCAGAAAAACCCTGACGATCTTCACACATGACTAACATTACGGAAGCTATACTCGTGCTTGAAGACATTTGGCAAAAATATGTGTAATCAATATTATTATTAGTAAATCCCCACAAAAAATTTACTGATATATTCAAATTTCTGAGATGACTTTTTCTTTTTTTTTTCTTTTTTTTTTTTTCTTTCTTTAAGAAAAGAAACTCGTTTCAGTGGAAGAGTCCATTGTTGCAAATGGTGGGTAGGAGATATTTTTATCAGCAAAATTGTTACCTTTAAGTGGAAAAGTTCATTGTTACAGACAGAAACAGAAAAGAAATCACACTGTTCATTATAGAAGTAGTGAAATGGAAATAAATCATGTGGATTCTTTATTGTACATTGGGAATATTTAAGAATGACTTTCGGATTTTCAGTGTGCCTACAACTTCTGTTTTAACTGTATCTTCCACATATAAGACATTTCTTCCTTTAACTTCTCTTCAATACACAAATAATGTCTATTTTATAAATGATAAATAATGATATTGTATTTAACTTTTAGTTTGACAAATTTTCTTTCTAAGCATATCTTAGACTTCTTACCTGAGATTTCACTTCGACTTGTAATATGAGATAAATGTTTGTTTATAAAAGACATTGATTAAGATTTACACCTATAAATTGTTAATACTTGATTAATGTGGAATCTTATATATTGTTAGAATCAATTGGATTAGTTTTTGAAATCTGAGATTAAAGCAATTCAGTAAATTTCTTTTTCAACATGCTTTTTCCCCCCGGCAAATATTTTTTCTATCCGTCTTCCATATTTATTTTAAAATTCATATAGAATGGCAAAATAAATCAGTTATCAAAATTTGGATCCACTTAAAAATATTAATTCACACAGGCATTTATCAGTATTTCAACACTGGGATATCATTTTGTTAATTCTAATGATCAGTGGGGAGGAAAAAAACATTTTTGTTTGTTTTCATACAAATATGTATTTATAAAAGCTTATAGTTTAATAATATAAAATGTGTATTATTAATGATTTATGTTTTTAAGACCTATTTTATACAAATGTTTATCAATTGAACATCACTAAATTATGGGTTTTTTTTTTGTTGCACACATTTTCTTTAATGTGACTTGAGATAAATAAAAATGTTTTAATAACATAGCATTTAATTCATTCTTCTTTGAATTATCTTCCATTTACTTGCTTTTATTTATAAATTGTTTTAGTTTATTCCAAAACAATATCAAAACAGAATAAAACCTTTTTATACAAATATTTTGCTAACACACCCACCTAACATGATTTCTTTAGCTTTGTATTAAGGACTCCATGTAGATGTGAAAATCATATTTTGAAACAAAAATTGTCTTGTTTTTGATTATTTTTCTAGCTAAACTATTCTGATATTGAATAACAATTTTAAATATTCAGTGGCTAACTGCTTCTCTTCTAGTTTTATCACTTGGGATGGTTTCAACTCCTATCAAACTTTGAAACTTTTTGCTTTACACCACCGGAGAAATAGACCGATAAAATGGACTCTCTTCCCTTACGGATATTACATATAAAACCTGAAGAAGGCAGTAGAATGAATCAGCCAAAACGTTGTTAACATCAAAGATGGGAAAAAGAGATTGGATTGTCCAAAATAAAAGTTGGAATTGTTTCAAATTATCTATATGGAATATTAGTTATCCGTTTCTGTATCTCCTATATGTATACACATTTTTAGCAAATATCTAACCCACTATTTCTGCATACTTATTATTGTTGTTGGTTTCTGTCTCAATAAATTTGGTTGAGGTTGTACAATTTCTTTCAAATAATTGTACAGTAAAAATATGAATACTTGATTTTAGTGAGTTCATTTAAAGCTAATAAATATGTTTTTAAAAAAGTTTAAAATTCATTCTCATCCCTTATTAATCAGGTTCATTTTAAAAACCTGCATAAAGCTTTATTAGAAGATTGTGTAGCAGCAATCCTTAGAATTTACAGATTATTCAACTATGATGAATTTTAATGGTAATTTTCCATGCTATCTAAATAACCCAAGATACATGATTCGTTGGATTGTGATGGGGCGGGAGAGACCAGAAATCTTTATATCAATTGTAGATTAGTTTCCAATAATTAATCTAGGTAATAATTGACTTATAGTCTTGGAAAAGAATTATAAAAGCTGATTTTTTAATTTCATTTTTCTGTTATAAATATGTTTTCAGCATGATGAAAGAAATGAAATGAAACGAAACTTGAAGGACTATCATGACATTAAAATTATCCAAGCAGGTTTTAACATTTTATAAGTTTGAAAGGGTTTTAAGCTTGATAACAGATGGTTTAATTATCATGTCTCGTATACTTCTTGGCCTTTTTTATTATGCATATATTTATTTAGAAACCTTTGTATTCATCTTAAATACGTTTTCAATAACATTAATTTCTGTTGTTTTTTTTTCCACACATTTCTTTATATTTGCTACATTTCCATATACTTCATCATATTTTGTACATTTCATCTTATTTTACCAACCGAATATATTCCCTTAAAACATAAGACTAAACACTTTGCATTTCATTTGTTTGTTTTTTTTTTTACGGCTTTCGTAAAAGCATTTTTAATCCTATATGAAACAATTGGCTGAGATGATTTTAATCCTTATTTTTAATCTATGTATGTACCATTGCAGTTTCAATTTTATTTATACAGATAATTATCCTTTATGTTTAAAATTTGTTCTGTCATTAAATATTGTAAATAAATTGTTGATCCATGGTTTATTTTTTATCAGTTTGATATTAATTTGAAACTTTATATAATATCAACATATAAAAATATTTGGTTTAAAAAAATTTAATGAAGTTTCTTAATTCTGGATTTATAAGTTTGGCTGGTGTTGACATTTATATTAAGGAACTTAATCCTCGCTATGAAATAACTTTTTCTTCTAATGAAAGAATAATAAAACCTTCACTGATAGTAAATGTATCTCTGTTGTATATTCATTTTTGTCTCTCCAAAAACAATCCAATCTCTTCTTCAGGTGTAATGTGTAATATCAGTAAGAGTCTTAACACAATGTTTTGTCTGATTCATTCTTCTCATTTATAGACAATAGGTAGACTGGTTTGCTAAGAAGTAAATAATTTTCAAAATTAACTTCATAGAAACAATACCAATTCCAGATTGCTATCTTAATTGTGCATAGTATTTATCTATTCATTTATTTTATTAATGACAAGATCAAAATATGCACTATTATATGGAAGAGAGATATCTTGGTAAATCTATTGGTATGAGTTATTGAAAAAGAGTCCATTATTTTAAAATTTGCACTGATCATATGTATAATATGATAGATACAATCCCTCAAACATTTAATATTTTGTACATATCGATATAAATGCATTGATAACATTTTTAATTTTGTCTACTTATAGCAGACACTACTGACTGACTATGATTTATAGGCAGGCAAATTGATATTAGTCTATTTACCTTTTTGTATTTAGAAATAAGCAATCTGTGATTTTTATGACAAAACTAATTAGTTGAAGCCTTAACAGGTTTTAGACTTTAAAAAATAAATTAAAATTTAGGTAAGGAGATTGTTTTGAAATTCTGTTTTAATCGTGTTCAATTTAAAATTCTTAATATGGGTCATCATGACATTGTGTTGACAGTTGAAAGAAAAGAATCTAGCAAATGTCTTTTGAATTTAAAATGTTAGGTTTAAATATATGCACACACCCCTGATGGAGACTGAGGGTGGGGCACAATTTTACACTGAAATCAAGATTTGTGTTTATAATTTGTCTTTTTAAAATTTGAAGTAATTAAAAATTGGCAATTTATTCTCTTAAAACAATGAAGTTGAGTATCTATGATTTCTGTGCATTTGTATACACTTCTCATATACACATTGATTTCACTCTTTACACGCATGCTTTTTTAAAAAAATATATGGCCTTATCCTATAGTGTATAAACAAAATATGTAACTTGTTTTTTATTAAAAGATGCATAATTTTATTTTAAGAAAATATCATTTGTACTTTCTTTACAACTTTCTCTTCCTCTCCCTCCCTCTCTCTTCCTCTCCCTCCCTCTCTCTTCCTCTCCCTCCCTATCTCTTCCTATCCCTCCCTATCTCTTCCTATCCCTCCCTATCTCTTCCTATCCCTCCCCCTATCTCTTCCTATCCCTCCTCCTCTCTTCCTCTCCCCCCCTCTCTGTCCCACATGCACACACACTATTATTATTTATAATTTCTTTCTTTTAAAGAGCTTCTGACTCCTGCAACTGCTTTACTAGTTAGCAGTTTTTTTTATCTAAATTATTCCTTTTTCATTCATTCTTTCCTTCATTCTTTCCTTCATTTATATCCTAAATGACTGATTGAAGGAAGGAATAATAAAAATAAAAACCTTAAAGTTTCTGCAGTTGATTAACCTGGAATCTAATTTTTCTTTGATTAAAAAATCTCCATATTCTTTGCTTCTCCAAGACAGATTTTCTGCCTGACCCATTTGCTCTTTCCCCCCCTCTCTCTTTCCCCCCCTCTCTCTCTGCTGAAACAATTGCCTTGATTTTTCTTTTTATTGGTCACCACTTTCACTTTCATTTCTTCTCTTTTTAATAATGAGCCATTAAATGACCACACCTTCTCATCCAGAGCAAAAATACTAAAACCAAACTAAAACAATTAAGATGAAAGAAATACTAGTCAAAAAAATTAATAATGCTGAAGTAACCTTATTGGTTGTTTTGAAGTTCGGAAAAAAAGTATTTTCATTATTCGATCAATTTTTGGACTGTTATCTTTGTTTTCACATAACGTTATGACCATGGGCGTCCTGAGGTGGCGTTCAAACAGGGCATTTGCTACCCCCATCTCTGGATGAGGGTTGGAACCTCATAGAGGCCAGGGATCAAGGGGTTTGTATAAACACTGAGCTTAAGCACTCCCTAGTCCCTTATCTGACAACCGACATCCGGATATATGTGAAAAGCGGAAATAGCATTCAGCGTTTGTTATAGAGGCAGTACGCACCCCCTCTCATACACACCAATCTCCTGTACCTCTCACCACCCGCACCTCTGACGACTCAGCCTAACCTACTATCATCACCATTTTTGAGATCAGGGAATGCTCAAAAGATTTTCCCATATAAATTAATGGTAATTGCATCTTAGCTTGATGCCATTTCAGTTAACAAAAGGTTTTTATAGGAACAGTCTACTTTCGAATCAGTGGGGAAACTTGTACATGGAATAACCCAAGTAGCTTTGAATTCTAACTTTTAGCTAAAAATGGCTAAATTGGCTGGATTATCTTTCTTATTAAAGAAAGAGAAAAATAACCCTCTCAAAAACATCTGACTTACATTTGGTCCTCTCTCTCTCTCTCATATATTATGGATGTGAGCCATTAAAATCTATACACTGCAAATGTCTATGTGCACGCATTAGTTTGCATCTGTGTGTGTTATTTTTTGTGTAATTGTTTGTTTTTTAAATCTTTATAATCACTTATGTTTTAAATTTGAATTTCAGCTAGAAAATAAATATTGTCGTCCTGTGCTGTAGTTTTTTTTTCTTTTAACACCACTTTGAGCTTTTGGGAAGTTAAAGTGTTATGATGCCTATTATAATATTGATTTATTTTCAATTATATATATATATATGTACTGTTAAAAGCAAGACAGAACAGTATGTAAATATGGAATTTATTTATGTTATGTTTTAGTTAAAATGGTATTTTTCTGAGATCAAAATGTGGTTTTTTTTTTTGAGGGGGGGGGGTTGCTAGATTTTTTTATTTATTTCTATGTGCACATTTTAATGAACAGATCTAAATATAAAATTTAATCAACACCACTCTCTTACTGTTTCACTTTCTTTCTCTTGTGTGAATGAATAATAGTTCAATCTATTGTTTTTATGGTGTACAATCTTGATAGCCTATGTTTTATTATTTATTTTATTTCTTGTTCATATACAAACTCATAACAGTGATTGTTAGTCTTGTTACAAGGCATACTCAATTGAGGACAAGTGTGGGTTCTGCAAAGAGTGCCGTTTGGGTTTGTATGTAATAAAAATGGTTTGCAGGAATAAGCTTTTCTTGGAAATTATTCTCCACCTTTCCCTCTTCCTTTTCTCCATCTCCACTTCTATTCCTTATCACCCTTTACCCCTGCCCCAAACAAACACTCTCGCTTCCAACCAGCCCTACTCATTCTATCCTCTTCAAGTGGTCGAAAAAGGTAATGAACTTATGAAACTAGGAAGCAATTTTCAGTGTATTTGGAGACTGGAGTTCCTGCCACAATCGGCCATCGGTAGCGCCATGAACAATGGCCAGGAAATGAGAAACAGGAATCAGCCGACCACCGTTGACTTGTAGCTCAGTTCTAATCTCTGGGATCTCTGCTGATTCTCAGACAATATTGCCATTCTCTACTGAATTTACTCTTGGTTAATAAGCACTATAGTAACATTGCCACTTCCTTTCTCTTCCCTTCTTGGAGAATAATCTGAATGGAAGTTAAGATGGACACCTTTCTTTTCTCTGGGGTGTGTGTCTATTTATCAGAGAGAACGTGTTTCTATTTGAATTAGTGTGTGTGTGTGTGTGTATATGATTTGATATTTGTTTGTGAGACATAGTTTGCAAAAATAGTGTATAGATGTTTCTAAGCAGGCACACTACTTGAATTAATGATATTTCTACTATTGTTTGTTAAAAGCTGGTGTCTTTACTAGTTAAGATACTACATTCTTTCTAGATGAAGTTAGTGTTGTATGTCCTTCTGCAAATCTTTGTGTGTGTCTTATTTGCTGCTTCTTTTAGAGGGTATAGATATGATTAATAAATTAATAAGAGATGACAAATGGAGAATCTTATTTACTTGTTCTGCAAAAGAGTGGTGATGGGGGAATCCTCAAAGATTGTTACAATATCTTTTGAAAGCGTCAATATGCAGATAAATCTGAACCATTCTTTCTGCTTCTTTCTGCATGTTTGTGTAATTTTTCTCTTTTGTGAGTAGTTTCTGTATTATGTATGTATGTTTT
>VCCN01000920.1:4607259-4621129 GCA_006491835.1 Architeuthis dux
CACACACACATCCTTACTTATTTTCCTTCTTTCCATATTATACAATTCCAGTTTCTCTTTCCTCTTAACAAGATTACATGAGACTTTACTATTGTATGATCTATGCCACATCAGATGGTCAGTTTAGTGACCGTAAACGAGAGCCTGACTCTCATCCCTTTGCTATTTTTGTTCTACTAATAGGAGTTGTAATGGGATGGCTGTTTGGCAGTGGACTAATACTATTGTGACATTGATGACAATTCAAATCTGCATTGATTGAAGTGCAGATCCCTTTTCAATCTGTCAACTGTGATTAAGGCGTCAGGACCCTGATCCCCTTAACCCCCTCCCCTCCCCACCAAACCCTGTTCATCATCCACGTCCATGGTGTAAGAATTAGATTGGTCTTACTTCATTAATCTACTCTGGTCAGCAGTGGACAGCATATGATTGTTGGACCCCCACAAGAAAGTGACATGGTGTTGGCTATCTAAATAACCCTTGTCCTGGTCAGGCATTCCGGACAAATGGCAAATCCTGTTTATTACTTGACCGCAGTGACAAGAGAAGCGTGGGTGTGTGAGAGAGAAAGTGACTAGAGCTGGGTGATGGTTATTGTTGTAAGGGGAGAAGATCTTGGAGAGGGTATGGTCGGAGAGAGTATGTGTGAAATGTTTAGTTGTCCAGAAGAGGATGTGTGGGGACAGTAATGCTGAAAGAATGAATAGGAAAGAGATGTAATATCTCTGTTGCAATTACTATTTAGTATGAAGAAAAGCTTCTGCTTCATTTGAAAATTGAGAGCACAAAAAGTGAGATTGGCAAGTCGGGGGGGGGGATATGTATTTACTTATTTTATTTAATTTTTATGTAATTCGGAAAAAAATGAAATTTTAAAAAAATAGTATGAAAACCATAAACCGCTCTCCTTCTCTTTCAAAACCAACAAAGGTAGTTTTTTTTTTTTTTTTTTTTTTTTTTTTTTTTATTTTGATTTGAGTTCATAATTCCTTTTTTATTTTCATCTCTGAGTTAGTTCCATTCGATACCATTTTGCCAAATTTCTTTGCAGTCAATCATTATTAATTTTTGACTTGTATTTTCTTTAATTTTAAATGTTTTAGTTGCTTTTTATCGCAACTTACTCAGACCATCAGCACAGATCAAATAAAGAATAAGTTCTAGGCGAGACTCGAACTCACGTCCCTTTTATCTCTGGAAGCTACTTATGTTTGGCACTGCTCTAACAACTGAGCAACTAGAGCTCATACGGCTGGCAGAAGATCAAATCTAACCCTTAAACTCGTCCATCCTTTCCCGATCGTTTGGCACCATATTTGTTATTGTTTTTACATACACTACTTGTAGTAATAGTAAAAATAAATCAGGATAATATTTCTTTGCAGTCAGTTCCGCCTTTTCTTTTTCTTGTGAGATACCAACTACACACTCTCCATTGGTTATATTAATGTAGATTATTCATCAGTCCTATTTGTTTTTCAAACAGCATCTCCTACACCCCACCCCCTTGTGTTTTCTTACCCTCCTCACTCCTCGGCTTCTGTTCTCTCTGGCATGCATACACACCTCTTCATAACAGTGGCAAAAATTCTTTAAAAATTCAGCAGTCTTCAGTTCAACTTGCTCTTGGCATGAACACCAAATATTGCCTTTGCCAAAGTTGACAGTTTTCTGAATGACTTGGGGAGTGTGCGCACATTATTGAAATGCTCCAAGTTTCATTGGAGCTTCAAAAATCATTGGTTTATTGTTAATCTTTAATTACGTAACACCTTCCCACACCTGCCTCATCTTTTTATTGGTAGTTCTTGGGTTTTGTCTGAAAAAAATATTATCATCAGAATCATAATTTTGACTTGACATTACTTTAGCGTTGAATCCGTTAGCTCATCAGGTAACTGTAAATACTAATATTATTATTATAGAACAACAATTCGTCATTATTCGTAAGACAATGTCACATCTTTTGTTTTTACTGTTTTTGCTCATTTAGGGTCTTGCTAGCTGTTTATAGTGAGTTTAATCTTGTGGCGCTACTCTTAAAATGTATAGTGTGACAATATTGGCTTAGGCTTAGTCTTAGTATATATCTTCATTATTGCAGTTGCTTTTCTTCTAATTATTATTATTATTATTATTATTATTATCGGTTGTAGGTGATGATTATTTTGGAAATTTTAAATCATAATTCATTCTCAGCATCATACATTTTGTCCCTTCTTACCTACAATGCCAAATTTGCCCAAAACACATCTTCTCTTACTAGTTACATTACTACCCACAGATCCATTAATGATCGATACTTGCTGTGTGTATGTGTTCAATATTCCTGTGTGTGAGTTTATTGCTAAGAAGACTGTAAACTCTTCATTCTTCCAAAATACATTTCATCCAACTTTCCTTTTCTCCCAGAGCTTTGCAAATTTTTTTAAAATGATCTCCTATGGACCTCTTCTGATAAATTTTCAAATCCCACCCTAGTTTTAATGTTCATAATTTCTTTGATCTTTTAATTGGTGACCTGCCAGGTGCTTGGATTGATTAAACCTGTTTGGCTGAAAAGATCATCATTGGTTGTTCATTTTAATTCACTTCTTTATACATTTTTTTTAACAGACTTCTTCTGCATCTGTTCATTGGTTGAGTGTTCAGCTTCCAACTCTCTTACTTTCATGGTGTTTTAACATTTACTGGGATTGCTATAATAAATTAAGAGCAATATCTGGCTTTAAAAATAGGGCTTGTTAGCTAAGGATAGCATGCAATTGCAAATTACTACCATATTCTCAAAGAATAGCTTGTATGTTTTTGAAAACAATTAAAGACAATTGGGATGTTAAGTAGTTTTGAAGATTTTCCTGTCTTCAAATATCAATGCCCTCCCTCTGTATTAAGTCACAAAAAATTTGGCACTGAGGATCCTGTCTTCAAGGTAAAGTGAACATAAGTAACTGAGCTACTAAAACTTTCTGTTTCAGGGGGAAAAATATCCCATCTTTATAAAAAGTTGAATATTTCAGTGCTGGGATCCTAAACAAAGGTTACGGTAAACATGTAAGAGTTTGTGGGATCTTTGTTTTTCTAATAAATCTTTAAATAGATACCAGCCATAACAAGGCTTTGTCCACTCAGATAGTGTAATGGTTAGCACATCTGCCTCACACACGGAAGGTCCTGTGTCTGATTCTTGGTTTGAGTGAAGAGTGTGGAAAACTCTTAATTAGGACAAATTTCCCTGTGCACTCAGCAGCTAATTGAGTACACTTTAAGCTGTGTGATTAGGGTGCCAAGGGGGTGGTCATAAAAACTTGTATGAATAAAGTCCTATTCTCAACCAGACTTGAAATTTGCAAGGATCACTAAGCTGATGCATGCAACAGAAACCGGGACTTTGTCACATCCTCTATTGGGAGTTGTCTCTTAAGAGACAGGACGTTTTAGCTTCTTTTTTAAAATTTTTATAACAAGGCTTAACTCTGTGCTTGACTTACATCTTTGCCTATATTTACCATTCCATCTTTGCCTATATTTACCATTCCATCTTTGCTCTCCATTCCTTTGTCACTTGTTTCTTCTCTTCCTACCTGGAGGAGACCATCTTCTGCCACTGCTGCTGCCCATATCTCCAGCCAAGACTGTTGCAGTCCTAACAGTACCTACAGTTACAGTTACAGTTGCGTCTTTTTAGAATGCTAAATGGCCGAAGATGCCAAGCAGAGCCTGTTCAGCTCCCAAAATACCTCTGTCTCTCCCTCTCATCTTTTTCATTCTGTCTCTCTCATCTCTCTTCACCTACCCAGCCTTGCAGTGATCGATTGCTTGTTGCCATCTTGGAGGTGGGGGGGGGGAAGACCCATGTGCTGTGGTAAGCAGTATGAGAATGCATGTAAACTGTAGGGTGTTGGGGTGATTAATGAATCTATCTATATAATGAACAGTGACTTTTTCTGTCTCTAACAATGGACTCTTCCACCTAAGGTAACAATTTTGCTGATAAAAATATCTCCTACTCACCATTTGAAACAATGAAATGAGTTCAGTCACTTTTTAATAAAGCCTAAGATGAAATTGATAAGACGTAAATATTTATTTACACTATTAACAACTTTGTATTAGTAAACTATTAAGAGAATGTGAAGAAACCACTCAAACTCAGACACAGGTAGATATTTTTACCAAATGCATAATGGCCTCGTGTATGTAAATACACAGGTATACATTTGAATAGTGTGTGTTTTGATATAGTATGGTTAATGTATTGATGTACGAATTAATGTAACTAAGTATAAGCTGAAGAAAAAAACATTAAATTATAAGACCTTGAACAGTACGGTTTATATATATGTGTGTGTGTGTGTTTCTTACATTAAAAAAAATAGTCTCATAGAAATTTAAATATATTCTTGTCATAGGTAGTAACTAGTCTGTAGGTAAAGCAAATAAAATATTAGGCAAAAGCTCTTGACCCAACTCAAAATTGATAAAACTGAACATTTTTGTACTAAAATGACCTGCAGTTTGATAACTAAGAACATCTGATTAATTTCTTAACTATAGTTTGACCAACAAACTTTTTGACCCTAGTTTGTCATAAAAAAAAGCTTATCTCTGTAAGAGTGGATCAAGTTTATCTTTGCTTGGTCAATATAAATTCCTGGTCAGTGTTAAGTTGTCTCCACCATTCTTTGAAAACAATGTAAACTTTGAAATTATTTATCTGATAAGGCAGTACACATTTGTATAGGTGAAAGCAGACCCCATGCTGAGTTTGTGCGTATATCTTCAGTCTTTCAAATTTATATGATACTCATTGTTATAGACAACTTTACATTATTAAAAATAAATATCTTGCATTTGCATTACAACTATAATGAACAGGTAAACTTATGACACCTTTAAAACAACAGTGTTTAGGATTAATTGATCTTGATAACATTGTGTGTGCGTGTGTTTATATAATGGAATTCATCTGATCTTAAGTAATAGACTACTTATTTTGCCTCTGCCAAACTAATCCTAAATTCAAAAATGTTATTGTACGAGCCAATTAGTTAAAATTCATTTCTAGTCAAAACCCAGGACCAAAAAACAAAAAGCGCTAATACTAATAAAATGGCTAATGCAACTCTTTTCCCCACCACTCGCTTTTTTTTTGTTGTTTTTATATGATTGTACCATTTCTTTTAGAAGGAAAAAAAATGATACTTTAAAATGAAAATACGATTTAATACTTTTTGTCATTTTACAATTAGAAGAAAATGAGACAATTATTATTGGAATCAAAAATGCTAAATGAAATTTTAAATGGTTCTTTCTTTAAAGAATGTCCAGTTCATTTGAAAATGACTACTTCAATTGTTATTAATGTCAAAGGCTAATTTACTTGTTCCCAATTATTTTGCTATAAAGACGATGGGAATGCCACTGGTTGAGGGATTTAATCTGGAATTATCAACTTCTTTTTTTTTTTTTCATACTTCCTTTTCAATGATGTTTTTCCTTTTTTAAATAAAGGGTGCATAAACTAAAATTATTTTATTTTTTATTTTATTTTTTGGAAATTTTAACTCTTGAAAGTACAGTGGGGGAGAAATTTTCAAGAATTTTACTTTGTCCTTCCCAGAAATCGATCTTTTTATTTTTTCTATTTTTTATTTATTTATCTAATTTTTCACAGAACTTCTTCTCTTTAATTGTTCTTGTTGAATTCATTCTTTCCTTTTCATTCTTTGATTCATGATTTTCTTTCTTTCTTTTTTTTTCTTTCCCTCCCAAGTTCTTCTCTTCAGCTTCCTTAAACAAAATTCCTTCGAAATGAGCAAACTAAAATTTTCTTTGTAATTGAAGTGCTGCCATAAGGAACTGACTGGACCTAAATAGAATAATTTCCATTCAGCTCTCTGTAGCTTCATAGGATTTAGAAAATCAGTTAAATACATTTTTCTTTTTATCCCTTTCATATTCATCTGCATTTGAAATTAGAAATATCTATCTATCTACACACGTGTGTATGTATACAGTTGATTACCACATATTTTGGTACCTATAAGCAGTCGTTCCCTTTAAACCAGTTCGCATTTATTTGTGATTATTACACGTTTGATTGTTCTTGGTCCTAAATGGCTGTTCCATTTAACCAGAATCCTCTGCAGCATATATATATTTCAAATTCTTCAAAATAATATTAAATTTCTATTTTATTTATCCGATGTTTTATTCAACAACTGATGTAAGTTAGTATCTGAGATGAGCTGAAGTAGCCAGGGTTTGGGTAGAGGAGACACCAAGGACAAGATTCTGTCTCACAGCATTGGTATTTGATGATTTATCTTCAAAATAGCTGTCAGAATTATTCCATTTTATTTATTAATTAATTAATTTTATCTTTTTTGTAATTTTTAAACCTCCCATTCAACTCCTCTTCCCTGGAAAAATCTGTTAATAGATTAAATCATTTAAAGCCTATAAATTCCTACATTCTAAAAATGTGCTGGATTTTTTAAAAGCTTTATTTTTTATTTTATTACAAACCAGCAAAGATCCTGATGAAAAAGTAGAGATAAGATTATCATCAGAATCACTTTTTTTTTTTTTTTTTTTTTTTTTGTAGTTGTGAAGACAGTAATCTAATTAAGATTTAAAGAGTAGACAAAAGAACAGTCTTTGTTTGCCATGAAATAATTAGAAACCGTCAACCAAAACTGTCAACATCAACATAGGTTTCTTCAGTTTTCAAGTTGGTCTGGCTGGCTATGTATCACGCATACAGGCTGCACCAATAGAGCCTTATGTCTTTTGGTTTTTGTTTGGGTTTTTTACCCCACCCCCAATGAGTTTTTAGTGGGAGGTTCAATTTGCAATTTAAGTTTATGCTAAATTGGTCCCTTAGTTTGTGTCTGGCTACATTTACGCTTGTTTTTTGAAAATTCAGACTTCTTTAGTGATCACTGCCCGACAAAAGGCGAGAGAAGTAACTTCTTTAATGATCACCCCATTTTCCGATTTTTTTTAATTGATCACATTCACAATTGAACAACACGGCATGCTGCCAAAAGACATTGGTCATGTGACGGTTTCTATTGAGTGACTAACCAGACCTGATCTTTCTTATACTTAAATATAATTAGCATTTTATCAAGAAAAACTTAATCACAACTACAAGACAATGCTTGGTGCTACATGTTGCCTCTAAGTGATGGTGTGCCTCAAAATCAGACAGTAAACTTAAGCTTAAATCTTTACACGTTTTTTCAAAAATTTGTATAAACAAAAGAATTTTCGATCACCTGTTGAAAATTGAAGAATTATAAATCAAGAATTTAGCATTTAATTTTTGAAATTTTTAGTTATAACTTCCGATTATTATCATAGTTTTTATTTATTTTTTTGAAATTTATCACTGAACCTCTGTCCCTTATCTTTTATTGAAGATTCCAGTCATAAAAAGGTAAATTAAAAATTTTTAAAAATAAAAAAAATTTAATTGACATTTTGCAAGAAATGTCTGAGGTGGGAATTGACCAGACTTTTTGATTTATAGAATAAGTTTCTGTTCATATTAACAACTGCTTGCTGTCATTTCGTTAAAGCAGGTTGTTTGGGGCTGGGATCAATAAATAAAAAATGGCAAAAGGAAAATTCCAATTTTGTTGCTCCTGAGCATTTGGGTGGAACAAATTTAAAATTCCTCTAGGGATTTAAATTCTGGAATTCGTCTTTCTTTGCGCATCATTAGGTAATCATTTAAATTTAATTTAATTTTTTTATTTTATTTATCTCGTATCATAATCTATTTCTTGGCCGTGGGGAAGGAGACATTTTATATCTTATAAATTTTCAAATGAATAAATTTTTAGAATACATTTGCAACTATTTTATCATAATTCCACTGGCCTTGTCATACAACATCTTGTTTTCTCTATTCTCGATCTATGCCTAAGAATAACCAATTTTTTGTTGGAGAGGTGGCTGTAGGAGTTTTAATCCTTGATTCATCAAATTCGCTTAGAACTCTGCATGGTGTTGTCCAAGTTAGTTGCTTTTAGGATCATTAACCCTTTGTTGGCTAAATTAAGCTAACAGCTGGACATAGATTTCGGTCTTTTTTTTTCTTTCTTCTTTAGCATGGTAATGAGCCTAATTTCCTTTGCACTTCTGTTTAAACTAGTGTTTCCCAAGCATTTTTGTCCGTGACCCAGAACACAGAGTTTATTTTTTGCCTGGCAACCCTCAGGGCAGAAACATAATTTCAGTGTTTCTTCGTTTAGTTTTAGTCAATAAATTTTACTTTAATTTAATTTAATAACCAAGTACAAGTATTGGACATGAACAGACTGGAATACATCAGTTTTCATACATTTTCACACCTATTTTCCGGTTTCAGGGTCTCGATGACAATTTATATTCCAATATTGTGATGTAAATTTGCACTATTTTTTACTTTTATCATTTTTTTTTTTTTTTTTTTCTTTTTCATTTTTAAAATTTTTTTATTTTATTTTATTTTTTCAAATCATCCTTTTGGGTTGCGACCATAGGTTTGAGAATCACTAAAACTATTGGCCACTTCATATTCCTATCTGAAACTTAAATAGTCAGTGTTAATACTAGACCAAAGATATTTTGAAGGAAATGTTTCATAAAAGGCAAAATGTTTTCATTCTTTTTTGATACTGTTTATATTAAAAGAATTTTTTTTTAATTTCTCTTCCCACCTTTTATTACTATTACAAGGTTTGTTTCTTTGATAGATTTTTCCATCTGGCTCTGGTTCCACAGCAATTCACGCATTTCATTTCTTTCTCAATGTGGAATGAATTTTTCTTGAATCTTTGCTTTTGTACTTCTAAAATCAGGCTGGTATTTCCATTTGTCCATTATGCATTCATCGTTTCCAGCAAAGATTTTTAAAATCTAATCTTGAATTGGAAAAAAGAAATTTTGAAAATTCTCCAATTTGATTCAGCTTTGTACTCTGAATATTTTCATATTTTAACAATTTTTAAACATACTTTTAGGATTATTTTATTTTTTAATGTATATAATAATCTCTACTTGGTGATAGCAAGCAACTGAAGAATTAATCTTTTAGCATTGGTTCTCATTGAAAAAATAAAAACTCCACCCCATACCTTCTTTTACAAAAATCTTTAATGAAATGGAGTAGATTGCTTTGGTATTAAAAAACATTTCTTCTTTTTCTTTCTTTTCATTTGTCACTGTGGATAACATACCCCTATCCCTAACCATTACAATTTAGGAGACATATTTTATGTGGCATTGAGATTAGCAGGAGGAGATGTCTAAGAATTTATGATTAATTTTCCTCTTAATTTTATTTAAAAATTATTTTCCCCTAAAATCCTTACTTCATCAGTTTTCTGAACTGTTGATATTCGAATTTTAAGTTGTTTTTTATTTTGTGCTATTTTAATTTTTTAAAGTTTATTTTTCGGTTTTATAACATCAAGGGTCTTGTCATTACACTTCCTGTGTTTCAAATGTAGAAAAAAAACAACCTTCCCCCACCATCCTTCTCTCTTTTATTTATATCTTAATTTTTACTTTTTTCAATCTTTATTTTATTTTTCTATCATGTTTCCTTGAACTTCTGATTTATATAGAATTATATAGTTCCATTACAGAGAATTTCAAAAGAACCAGACTGGGTTGGGGGAGTAGGTAGGGTGCTAAAGGGGAGGGTCAAATAAAACTGGAAAGAAAGAACGACTGATGGGGGAGGGGTAGTAAAAAGCATTTCTAATCTATTTTGTTTGAAACGCTAGATCGATTGCCATTTGTGAAGTGCTCCTTAATATGGCCGTTGTTGTCAACTGACTGATAACAGCGCTGCCCCTGTTATCGGTATCTTTGGCACGTTCTTGATTACACCGCCCAATGTTGGGCATCTATTAGGCTAGCTTTGTCGTCACTGCCACCGCCTCGGGAGGAACAGTAAACCAATTCCAAGAGAAGATGGTGCCAAGATGGCTCGTAGTTTAAGCTTCCTTCCAAATTATAATTTGTTCAATCCCCCCCCTTCCTCCACCCTATCATTTCTCTTCCCCTACCACTTTCTTTTGTTCTCCCCCCGCCCTTGCAATACATTCAGGAGCAGTATAGGTGTCATCATCTCTAATTTGCTTATAGTGATATGTAGGCAATTGTATGTGTGTGGCATACACCATTTCATATGTAAAAATAAACGAATGTATGCTTGTCGTTAGATATAAGGTTGACTTTTCCTGTTCAGATGATCAATATGTACTTCAGTGTTTAACTCCTTGTGTAATATATATGTTAGGTACATCAATAAGTCTGTAGCCTGCTGATGTAAAAAGCATTTATTTTACACAACAAATATTTATTTCAATCTGTATTATTATTATTGGATGAAGCACTGCAACATACCACCCTTTATTAAATTTGACTAGTTATTACCTTCATTAATAAGTTGAATAAAAACATCTAAAATTAGCATGAAGGTAAAAAATAGTCAGATTTAATAAAGGGAAATGTTTATTTTTCAACATAATCTCCTTCCTTGTCAATGCACTTTATTCAGTTGTGAATATTAATCACATAGATCGAACATTATACAGTAAAATTTTCAGATCAAAATTCAACAAATAACTACATGCCAGTCTATGGACTAATTGACTCACTTTTGTATATGTTTGTATGTACGTGATGTATCTAGGCATAGATGAATATTGGGCCACTATTAGCTTGTTTTATGGTCTATGAACGCATTTCTGTCAGTATATGTTTAGATAAGTGAATGTGTTCTTGCCAAAATATACTTATTCACTTTAATAAGTATTTTCGACCTTCCTGAATGCATACTTGAATATAGTCTTTATTTATATACCTTTGTATATTTGTGTGTATGAAGTTGAACATATAAATGTATATCAATCTACCCTGTTTTACTACATACCCATATGGCTGCATTCATTGGATAGAAATCTTTCTAGACTACACATATGCAGACAAACACATATGCAGACAAACACATTTATCGATATATACACGTGTAGCATCCTTATTCATTCTTGTGTATATGTTTGTGTATTTATAAAATTCCCTGCTCAGCCTCCATATTCTTCATAATCACTTACCTCAAATATACAAAAAGAAAATTATTATTTCTTTCCCCCTTATTTTATTTACTGTGCACTATCTTTGCTTCTGGTCCCCACCCCCACCAACCTGTCTCTTTAATCGGTCAATAATCTGACTTTTAAGGCTTCAAGGTACAAATAGTCCATTTATAGTAGATTCTGATTATTTACCTACCTGTGGTTTTCTCTTCACATTTTCAATTGTTATTGTTGCATTCTTCGTTTGACCATTTTGGTATTTATGAAAAAAGAAAGAAAAAAAAAAGGTTAATCATTTTTGCCAAGCCAGTACCTCATTTCTGGTGTTGCTTCATCACAATGTTGTCTGGACAATCTGGAAATGACTATGCCCTGAAAAAAGACATTTTCCCTTCTAAATTTCCCAAGAGAGATTTCCTTTTAGTCTCTAGCTACATAACTTATTGTGTGCGTGCATTAACTATTTATTTAAATACTGACTATAACAAAATTATTTTTGGTGAATTTGGTCTGCTTCCCTTAGTTAATGTAAACAAAATACCCACCAGTATAGGTTATGTCACTATTAAAATCTGTGTCACAGTCCTACTGGAATCCACAAAAGTACTAAATCTGCAAATTATTGTTGTTTTTAATAAGTTCATTGCTGTTTTATTTACTAGTGTTTTCTAATAGAGCCAATATTGGGTGATGCTACCCTTGTGGTTCATGTTGTCGTTATGAAACTACCACCTGTGCAGGTTGTACTTTGTTAGATGATCATCCTTTGTTACACAAGACACATGAGGAAATTAGTGACAATGTGCCAATATACAATGATTATAACCAGGGTTGGTTTCATGTGCCCTTGGCATCACTTGGCATTTGCATTCCAGGTTGTATTCTAACAACTTCTTTTTTCAGTTTGGAATTTTCCCCCCAGGACCTTTTGCGCCCTAGGTGACTGTTGAGGTTCACCTAATGGAAAAACTCAGACAAACATTCTATCCTCTTAAGCAGATCATCATGCTACTTTTCCTTTCATGATCTGTGGTGGTCATTTTTAGAGCTATCAAAGCCTCTATCTCTTGATAGACCATAGTTTTTGTGGTTCTTCCAAGTCACTGAGCAAATTATGTATGCATATTTTCATATGATAATTGAGTGTAAAAACTGTTTGTTCCAAATGCTGATTGGGGACCTGCTAGTACCCTTACCCTGCCCTCACTAACTTTGCTCACAAGAGACCAGGAGCACATGGTTTAGTCATGAGGTCTCTTATTGTGACACAGGATAGCTGTAATTAAACAATATATATATATATAAATGTATATATGTATATAAAGCAATACTGCAGTTGCCCCACTTCCACCAACCTTTGCCAGCCTGACCATTTCTGTCCTTTCCTCTCTCTCCAGTCAACCCCCACATCTGTGGCTGCTCCAACCAATGTTGCCCCACTTCCCAACCAAGGACTATTGTCCCCCAGACCATCCTTTTCATTATTCTTGGACTTTAAATGCTAACTCTTTGACAGTTCTTACTTCTGTTGAATTAATTATGAATGGACACACTATAGCCATCTGGATTTCTTTTATTTACTCTTGGTCAGCTGATGCTGGCTATCTTTTTTTCTTTCTCTCTGTTGTATTATCTTTTGACTTGGAAGAACAACAAAGATGGAGTAGATAATGAAAATGCTGATGATGATAATAATGGTGACTCAGAAAAGATTGAACTTCTTTTGACCAATCTTGAAATTTTAATATGAATTTTTTAAACTAAAAAAGATTATTGCAAAAAGGGTTTTACAGGGTAGCCCCAAACCCAAGCTGTAGGTTTTTTTAACCTTCCCTTAGATGGACTGCCTTACAGGGCTCCAACTACCCTGCTATTTACCCATAGCCGGGGGCCAAAACTAGAAATCTGTTTGATTCTGTTTTCTGTGCCAGTAACTGTTACACCACTCTGCTCCTCCATAACTGTATATGTGGTAAATGCAAAAGGAAATAATTACTTTATGAGATGTCATAATTTTTTTCAGGGCTCATAACGTGCATGATTAATTTAGTTAAAATTCATAGATGTATTTAAATTCAAAATACCATGAATTAAGATATTCATAAAAAATATTAAACTTTTTTAATCTTTTTAAAAATAGAAAAAACAAATTTTAAAGTTCTTAATATTTAAAGTGTTTTCATTTTTGAAACATTTTGTATTGAAAGAATAAAAAGAGGAGAAAAAAAAGTGTATCTCATTCGTGAAAGGAGAGGTTAAGGACATTTGATTTGATTAAAAAATATGAAGAAAAAAATCCGCCTTTTTAATAAATAAAAAAAAAAGGCAATAAAAAAAAAAAAATCCGCCTTTTAAACAGCAATAAATCCAAAATGTCAAGAGTTTTCGTTAATTGATTCTTGGTGATCATCGTGTTTTTATTTCTTTTCTTGAAGATTTCAGAAATCTGTTTCTCATTGGCCATGTTTAAATGCGGACGTTTTTCAATGCTGAGATCGAACTGTCACCAGACTCTAATGCATAAAAACGCATGTCTCCCTCGCTTCTTTCTCTCTCATCTATTTTTTTTTCTTTTTTAATCATTGCTATTACTACCATTTTTTTTTCTTTTCTTTTTGCATTATTCTGCCTTTTTAAAATCCTATTTTATGTCATCTTCTTTATTATTTCTGTCTTTCATTTTTATTACGTTCAGAATTTCTTGAAATCGTTTTTCTACTTTACCCCCCCCCCTTAATATTTCCCTCTCCTCCCCTTTAATATTT
>VCCN01000920.1:4634678-4645381 GCA_006491835.1 Architeuthis dux
CAGAGGTGTGTCTATTTATAGCTATGTCAGCATGTGCTAATAATTGTATCTATATACATATCTGCACAGCCCTCCAACCCATGTGTATGACACACACACACACACACACATATGCTCATGTGTTTGTGTGTCCGTTATGAAGTAGGAGGAGACAGTGATGAGACGCTTGCAGAATTTGTCATCAGGGTTGCATCAGGCAAGCGACTAGCAGCCTTCCGAATCTCCCTCGGTCCTTCCTTCCCCTCGCCTGCCACTAAACACCACTCTTGATTTTTGAGAGAATCCTAAATTGGCATCTTCCATTTTGGTGTAGTGCAAGCTCCCCTTCAAAACACCTTTTTTACGCATCTCTTCCAGAAGGAGAAGATTAAAAGAATATAAAAGTAGAACAAAAAACATATATGTATATCAGATATATAAATTCATTTTCTTTATGTACTCGTAAAGCTTAAAAACTTTTTAAAATGTAAACTCAATGAACTTTTTGATAGAATTTTTGTCTGATTATTTGAGATGAAGAATTATCATTATTATAAACTGAATTGCCCAGTGGATGAAAGCATTGGTTAAGCATATCTAGTAACCGGTTGTGAGTTCAATCACTGGGTCCGGTAGTGCAAAAAGATTTATACTGTTGTTCATTGGAAGAGGTAGACAAGCGACATTGCTAGGAAGAATTAACTGTTACAAGATATCCTCAGGCATGAACAGATTGAATAAAGGGTTCAGTTCGAAATTCCCAGGTTACCAACTATAACACACCTGAAGTAAGACGGAGGGTACAATGTCTGAAACAACCAAGATGAGGACACTAGTCTGTGTAAATCAGTGTATAATAATTTTGATAAAATAATTAACTACATTATCCTTTTTTTGCCATTTAATATAAACATTTTATGCAAGTTACAGGTTGCCTTTCCATCTGTCCACACAATATCTCCAAAAGTTCTCAATGAATTTCAATGAATGGGGTGGATCCAGGAACTTTTCTTTGATTGAGTTAGTGTATGGCGTTGGCAGATTTATGCGCTCTCCGTGTGCTTTCTAGTTTAGTTTTATGTATTTTTCCTTCTAAGGACCAGATTAAAACTTTAAAACTAGATTCCCCCTCTCTGTACAGTTGAAGCTACAAGTTTCAGTCTAAATTTGCTGTTGCCCAGATTTTTTTTTCATTTTAATTTCTCTTTTCAATATTCTTGTTAGTTTGGTCCATATTCTTCCAAACACTAAAAGAGCTCTTGTTATCTGGGCTCGTGTTGCATTTTTTTCTTCTATTTTTAACTCAAATGCAAACTATCCCGGCCATCACAACCCCCCACCCCCAACCCCAACCTCTAACTGGAAGCATTCTATAATATCAATATTGATTTAGCTTTTCATATGCTAGGTCAGAATGCCTACCTACCTATCTACCTACCTGTCTGTTATTACCCACCTACCTACCCTTTCCAGTAATAGTAGAAGAATATTTTTTTCTAGTGTCTCTCTGTGTGTGTGTGTGTGTGTGTGTGTGTATATTAATTATATCTTCATTTTTATCTTTTATGGTTTTTTATTTAAATTTTTTTTTTAATGGCTGATTCTTATAAAAATTTGGCCTTTTTAGAAAAATGGAATACTTAGGAACAATTGTTCATATTTTTTCATTTTCCTTTATTATTTCCCCTCCTACCCAGCCCTGACACTGTCCAAATTATCTTTTTGCTATTAAAAATAACCTTTTCATTCAACATATCTACATCTTTCCCAATACCTCACTCCCCACTTTTTCTGTCTGTATTTGAATCCTATATTTTATTTTATTTGTATCTTTTTGTGGTTTTGTTCATTTTACTTTCTCTATTCTGATATAAAGTCTCATTACCCTGGTCTTCCTTTTTTGTTAACCTTTTTTGCATTTTGGTTTCTTCTCCTTCATAACTATCTTCTCAATTTACTTGGTGGACAAAATTGAAATAAAATGAATTGGAACTCTTCAAGTGTAAGAGTTACGAAAATGTAGTTTTGCAGAATTCTGTACATCATGAATTCACAACATTTGAACTAATAAAAATGAAGCCTTGGAAAATATATTTTTTGGTCAGTTGTTATACAGTAGATTTTCTGCCTAGGATCAGAGTAACTGTGTACTCTGCCCAGAATCAGTGTCATTCCCCAGCCCATTGCCTAAGATCAGAGTGTAGTATCTGTGCACTTAATGAAAAGTGTTTTACACACATGCATGTGTGTGTGTGTGAGGCTCCTACTTTGGACGATCCTATTCCAAAGTAGGAGCTTCACCTGTTATTGTTCCTAGATTGGACAAAGATCTCAAATTGTCCATTTTTCTTGGAACGCATCTGTGCATAATAGGAGCTTTACCTGAATATGGATACACACTGCGTTTTATATATTTGGATTTTTCAAGCAAGTACTTTGTATTTAAATGAATAAAATATTCTTTGTATACCTGAGTGACTCTTCTTCTATTACATTTCTTGAA
The DNA here is from genome assembly GCA_006491835.1 of Architeuthis dux. Taxonomy (NCBI): domain Eukaryota; kingdom Metazoa; phylum Mollusca; class Cephalopoda; order Oegopsida; family Architeuthidae; genus Architeuthis; species Architeuthis dux. The sequence goes on from VCCN01000920.1 coordinate 4,637,161, forward strand.
TCTTTCAACAAATTTGATTTTAATGTTTTCTTTTTTCTCTTTCTCTTTTTAGGTAAGTACTGGTGTCACTATTTATGGATATATACACCCTTGGACTTGTTATGGTATTTTGTAAGTCAAACATGGTTTTCTTGACTTTTCTTTCTTTTACAGCAGCTTTTAAAACTGTACCGCGTCGTAGGGGCACCCATATTTTCACGGGTGTGTCTTTGGCGAGATAGCCTGACGGAGCCCATACTTCTCCAGGCTTCCTCAATCCCACTCTTTATGAGGAGTGCTTAACAGAGAGGCATTGAGTACCATTCTTTTGAAAGTCTTGTATGACTCGGCCATGGATTAAACCTACCGAACCGGATGCAAGCACTCTACCATTGGGCCATGGTGATTGGTCCTACAAGACTATAAGGAAGTCTAAAGAAAACCATTTTTATTAGCTTTGATTTTTAATTATCTTTAAATCAACTGACCTACAAGTAATTATCCATGATCATCAAAGTTATAGAGATTCATGTTGTAAACGAATGCATAATAATTATCTCTGATCTCGAGGATGTTTTTAGCTCTATTTTATTACCACAACCCATTTATCACTATTTCATTTCTTACCAACACCATACCTCCATACTGTCACTTTCCTTGCATTGCTCTCATCATACACATGTAAAATCTTTCCAGTAAATTTCATTTAAAAGATTTTACTGTATGTATTCAATTAATATAAGTACAAGATCTTTCAAGGCTCACTCATCAGCATTACTCAAGGATTCACTGCATATTATATATAATATTAATTACATAACAGTTATTATATAATACAGTTTAAATTAGTTGTATAATGACATATTTAAATTAGTTCACTGTATTATGTCATTATGAATATTGAAACACAATTTTAACACTAAATTTTATTTAAAATTTTATATTCAAATATTTTATCACTATTTTAAATTATCTTATTCATAAAATATTAACACTTATAGAGCATATTTTTCAGGAAAAATCCTACAACTAAAAAGTTCTTTACAGTTTAAGCATTTTATCTTACTGCAATTTTATATCCTTATTTTATAATTTTTTCTTATTCATTAGTTTATTATTAAAATATGTAAACCCAATTTAATAACACATCAGTAATTATTAAATGTAGCATCATTTTGATTGTTTCCATTTCTTCAGTATTGCAATTAAAACACACTTCAGACTTCATACTCAGGATTTTAAATCTTCCAAAATGGACATAAATCAGTTCTTCACAAGTTCTCTTTTAAGTGTTTTAAAAATATCAGAAATAAAAAGAAATTGACAATTGAAATTTAAAGAAAAAATTTAAGTATTAATTTTATCTTTCTTTAGCCATCTTCTCATTATCTTTTAAATACTCTTTATTCAAATTTAAAGTAAGGAAATAGAAAATCAGCTCAAATGATTAGAATCACCACAACCTTCTCACTTTTACTTCTTTTTTCTCTTCCTCTACTCTTTCTCCTTATCTTTCTCTCATCTTATCTCTCTCCTCTCTCTTTTTCTCACCCCCCCCTTTTGTAAGGTTATTTGGATTAACCAATTTGATGGGTGGAGAAGGGTTAAGTTTCATTTGTTATATTACCTAAAATTTTTAAATATAAAACAAATTCTGTAGCCCTGCCCCAACTGATCTAATTTACAATAATTTCTTTTTAATGTTAAAGGTGTTTCCCGGGTTTAATTTCATTGTTAAATACTTTAATCTAAATTAATTTCTTCCCCCTCATCTCCCCCATCTCAGTTTAGTTATCTTCATAATGGGAAAGGGTGGGTCTCCTCCTCATTTAATACAAGGCCATCAGTTCTTGGCTAATCTCAGACCAAAGCTTACACCAAGAACTACTTTGAGCTAATCTTAATGAAATCAACAACTATTGATCTTGGATCCTTGCCTTTCTTTCCAATTCCAAGATGTCAGTGGCTCCGTCTTGGATTGTGCTAACCTAATAGTTCTGCTTGGCCACTTAAGGATTTAGGATTTTAAAAAAAAATCTTGGCAGTTGTAGTCATGGTAGTAATAGCAGTAATTGTGATGGAGCATTAGACTGCAGTCTGCAAGGTCCATAGGATCTTTGCCATGTGAGCGTGATTGAACTTATTAACCCCAAGCTCCTAGGGTCAAGGATAACTGACTTAGCAATTAGTGTAGGTGGGGTAATTTAGTTTTGGGTAGAAATGTGGCATGGAATTTTTATTTAATTCTTTTTTTTTTTTTCAAATTTTCCTTCTGGTAAAAATTGTAATAACTATTTTTATCTAGCTTATACTGAAAATGGGACCTCGGATGTTGTAGCCTTCAGGCTCATGCTTTACTGATAACTGCTACTGTTTTTGTTGTAGTTTTAATTAAATTTCTGTTTACTTTAAAGTTTGGCGGCTAGTTTCTTTAAAAAATTTTTTTTCCTTTCTTTTTTTCATTCATTTTTAAAAATTTCTTATTAATCAAAAAAAATAATTTTCAAAAATGCACAGAAAATATAGATTTTGTAAAATATTGTATTCAAAATCTACCCCACAAACTGACTCCTTGTTTACTGAGGACTGGTATCTTCTGGGTGGGCAAATGTCTTTTTTTGTATGAAAGTTTCAGATTTATCAGCACTTTTTCTTACATAATAGAAAAACCTGGTCTGAGGAATATTTATCCCTAATAAAAGATATGTGCATATCATAATACACATTTGGCATCTATCAGAACAAAGTGGTAATTATCTGAATCCCATTGTAAGTAGGAATGTGGCACATGGCGCTGTTAACATGTGGAACTGATTCTTAGTTATCTGAGTCTCTCACCTTTTTGTAATGTACAGTTAACTCAACCAAAGTGCAGTGAAAGGGTATTCAGGGATCATCTTCATGTTCTATTGCATGTAAAAATGTTTAAATTTAACTTTCTACTACTAACTCAAGTTTTCCTGTAAGAACTGTTCAGAATAAAAACATTTTAATGTCATGGTAACATTTATACTTCAAATTGTTTATTTTATAAAATTTTGGTATTTATTAATTGTGTTTAAGGTTAATGAGACTATTTAATCTTTATAAGGGACAAATTCTCTATTTTTGATCCTTCTTGAATACAAACTTAATTTTTAATTTAGGAGTAATCTCCCCCTGACCTATTTTCTCCATATTTAAAAAAGAAAATACAGTTAAAAAAATCTTTGATAAGTCTTAGGCTCTTCATACTAAATAGGAACAAGTTTATGATATTTAGGGCATTCTTCTTTCTTTTCTTAAAAAAAAAAAAGATTCAGCTGTAGATCAAAAGGCAGATTCTATCTTTTCTTCCTTCCTCTCCATTGCACTCACCCTACCTACCAACTTTCAGTCACCCTCATAATAACACCATGTCTCTCAAACACAGTCTTTCTCTCTCTGTGTTTGGGGTATAGGGGTCTTATGTATGTCTTGTTGGCCCTTAGCCATTCATTAATCATGTGGGTCATTCTATTAAGCTGCCTAATGATACCCTCTTATTATTAATTTTTAATAACAGATGCAATCCTATTTATTTCTCAGATATAAACCTAAAATTTTAGTTATTTGAGTACTAATTTTAAAAGGTCCCTCTCTGTATGATTTCAAGAAAGCCTTACTATAGCTTTTGACAGTATAAACAAACTTTTTAGTCTTATGGATAATATATTAAAATATATATGAGCAAAATATTATTTTTTAATCACATTTCTGTTACCTTTTATTAAAGACAAAACATGAAGCAGGTGGTTTGTTAGGTTGTATGACCATTTTAGTAAATGGAACAAATTACCATCGATATTTGATTACACAGGGTGGCGCAAAATAAGATGCATAGTTGTTTTCTGTAAACAATGGACTCTTCCACTCAAAGTTACAAACAGAAAAACAAGCAGAAAGTCTGTTTATTTCAACTTTATTGTATATTTTTGTTAAATGATCTGTCCAAAATAAAATTAAGTACATTGTGTTCATACCTAACTGGTTTTCATACTAATAATATAACTAGACTTGCAATTATCCTTTGATTTGAATCTACAATACTTTATCTTGAAATGGGTCTCGCTGAATTGTCCCTTGATTTCAAAGGAAGATACTCAGTGAAATCTTTTCAAACAATCTTTGATATCAAGAAAAGCTAACTTGCTAAGATCCTAATTGTAGAAGTTTATAGTGTGCAGATCAGTTTGCAATAGTTATGGCCAAATCGCGTTGGATACACCGGTTCTCTTACAATAAGTTAAGCAATATCAAGCCTGTTCAGTACCTAAATGGGTGACTGTCTGGGGATCATGTATAGAGCCTCCTATGGCGATCCCATTAATCCTCTTGGAGGGGGGGGGGACACCAATCTTTACACTATACTCAATAATGCAAGTCAAGGGCCCCGTCCTCTAACCCCCCTGAACCTGCGACTGACAATGAATGAATGATTTTGCAATAATTTTGCGCCTCGTTTTCCTAATACTTTTTTGGATAGAATTTTAGGGTTTTGAAATTATAATAATATAATAACTTACTACTTTAAACAAAATAGTTACTTTTCTTTCCAAACAGATGTTAGGCAGGACGTATGGATGGAGGTGTTGTAGTTAGTTTATAACTCAATCAAGTTAAGTTCTAAATGTAAAAATTAAACATTTTGTGTAAATCTGCAAACAGTAAAACCAACTTCAAATAAATGACATTCTTTTTTCTTTGTTTTTTTTCTGTTCACACCTCCATGTTTGGAATTGTAAATTTTAGAATTTTTTGTTTTTAATATTCTAATTTCTTTTATATTTGCTTACTTTCCTATTTTGTTTCATTTGTTTTTTCAAAATCTTTCTTGTTGGTTTTTCTACTTCACAGAAAAAAGTTCTCATCGTTTGCTTTTGAGACTCTTTCCTTCTATAGTTTTTGCCCCCCCCCTCACTTACCATCTTTTTCTTGTACCTTTTCCAGTCTTTCTTTTTCCAAACATAACTTAACTTTTCTTTCATTTTTCTTCATTGCTTCCTTCTTTTTCTGTAAAGGATTTTTTTCTTGCTTAAAGCAAGACACTCAGCAGAATCCCGGTTTCCAAGATTTAGCTAACAAGAAATCTATTTTAACTCTTAAATTCATTCATAAAAAAATTAAAATCATCAATCATGGGGAATAACTTCAGAGTTACTTCCCTTAGGTAATTTTTTTTTTTTTTTTAAATTTTAGAATTCAATTCACAAGGTTTCATTTTTTTAAAATTCTATTCATTGAAGAGTTCCACTGTGTTTAGGAGCGGTTTCAAGCAGTACATGAATTTAAGAGTTAAATTAGACTAGTTTCTAGACTGAGGTGTTGGCTTCTACCCCCCTGGCCCTTGAGACCCCGAAATCAAAAGCTGGAATGTGTGAGGTAGGACAGTTGCTTATTGCCTATTTTTCTAACTAGAACGTATTAAGAATTGAATTTTAAACAAAACAAATCCCTCTTGAGGGCAAAGGTTTGATGTATATTTAAAGACAGTAGTATAGTAGAGCAATTTATATCTGGCATAATAACTGCAAAAGCGTCCTTCCTTCCTTCCTTTCACAAATTAATATTTGACTAACAATCCATTGCTTTACCTTTTCATGTGACTTTTGTTTAATTTTAAGAACTATTTTCAAGACTGGAAAGAACAATAATACCAAATACTTAATTTACTAATTATAGTTCAAATTATCACTCCATAGAAAAAAGAATGGCATTGCATTTTATGACTGAAAGTTTATCTGCATATTCATAATCCTGCTATAGCTTCAGTGCCACCAAATATAACCACTTCCTCAATCTTTTCTCCAAAATGTCTTCTGGATATAGACCTAGTTTGATTGGGGGATGCAACAAGTTTACATTCTTGGGGCAATATTTTTTTTAATTTCTTACCCATTTTTTAATATTATTGTAATTAAATATAGAATTGAATAAACTGATGTAATGAAAAGAACTGGATTTAATGGAACAAACCCCAAACCTGTATCCATTGAAAAGTTTCTCAAAGAATTTGTATCTCTTTATCAAATAAGACAGGACCCCTCCCCCCTGGGGTCACTTAAGGATTATAGGGAGTCAAAAAGTTTTGAAAATCTTTTCTTGAAAGATAATTATGTAACTAGTGCTTTTTAAAAGTTTTTATTATCTCTATATAAAAATGTACTCCATCTGATAATTATTGTAAAATGGCTCGATGCTATTCACTAATTTTTGAAAAAGATTTTTATTTCATAATAAACACTGTAAAACTTATTATAGATCATAAATAAGTTGCAATTTTTGACAATTTTTTTGTTTCTATGTTTAGTTACTGTTAGATTATGACTAAAGACTAATATATAGTCTTAGTACCTATTACAGTGAGTGAGGGTTTGCGAAAAAATGTTGTCGCATCAAAAAGGGGTTGTGAATGAAAAAAGTTTGAGAAACCCTGAACTAAGAAAAAGATCAAAAGATTTTTTAGGTAGAAATACATTTAGATATATTATAGGACTTGTCACATTACTTATCTATGCTTCTAAATCTGCCTTTCTTGCTTTTACTAAATTGCATGTGGCCCTATTAAAATAGGGTAAGTCTCTCTTTTTTTTCTTTTCCCCCTCCCAAATCTTGAGACATTCTTCAGATTTTCAGATTTTAAAAAGCTGTTTAAAATTCCAATTCTTCTCTCCATTTTTAAAGCTCAAACTGCACTTCACTTTCATCAATATTTGAGTGATTAAAATTTTTTTTTGGAAGACTCAGAAGCAATTGTAAGGTTACTTTTATGACTGTGGGTTCTGTTTGGATGCCCTGTAGTCTGAGTAACATGTTTTCAATTTTGCCAGTAATTAATCTTACATTTTCTTCTAAAATCTGAATAATAAGCTCTCCAAACAAAATAGGAAAGAAATTTAAATACTATTATTAATTTCTGACTAATATTTTCTTTCATTTTAACTTAAATTAGTGTATGTAAAACCAATAACAAATATGGTGCTGAATGATTGTGGAAGGTTCAAGGGTTAGATTTGATCTTCTGCCAGCCCAAGAGCTCTATGGGTAGAGCAGTGCCATACATTGGCAGCGTCCTGAGGTAAAAGGGATGCGAGTTTGAGTCTCGCCAAGAGCTTATTCATTTCCGATTTGCGTTATTTACTCACTCAGACAGTCTACGGCAGTAAGTTGTGATAAAATCAACTGAAAAAATTGAAGATGAAAGAAAATACTTGTCAAAAATTTATAATGCTTCACAATGCTTCATCTAATAAAAATAAATCCGGATAAATGCTACAACTTTATATATTTTTGTAATTTTATTTATTTCCATTGGGTTTTTTTTTTTTTTTCTATTACAAAAATAAAATAAAAATTCAAAAACATAAAATACCTAAAGGAAGTGAGTGTAGTCAAATTTAAAAAATATTCTAAAACAACTTATCAAAACTGGAAATCTCAGATTATGCAAAATATTTTAAAGATCACAGATTAATGCCCGATTTAGAACTAAATATCAATTGAGTTTTTAGCTCTTAAGCCCATTAGATTAAGCAGCAGATTAGGTATTTAAAGACATACTTTAGTGTACTGTACACAACTAAGAATGTTTGGAGTTTCCAGTTTAAAGTAAAAATCAAAATGATGGAAATCTCTAGTTTTTCGTCTCAATAGGATCAATTTCATTGTTTTCTAGAAAGTCTGAAATGTTTTATATTTAAACTAGTGCACCAATGGAATCAAAAATGATGATTTTTATTTATCTTGTTTTTTAAATTCTGCCCATCTAGGCCATTAGCTGCTTTGATGTAATTGTTTCCTTCCCCCTATGTATCCAATCTGACCGACATACTTAATGCTTAAAATTTCAACACAAAATAATCAGTCTACCCTTGGCGTATTGGTAAGTCGTTCAAATCGTGTGTGTTTCACTTAATTTTATATATTGGTTTCCTTCAGCGTGACAGAAAACGAACAAATAAATTTAAATAAACGCTGAGGGCGATCAGTTTTGGGGAGGCTGAAGACTGCTTTGAGGGTGGTTAGTTGCGGAGTCTGCAACCCAACACTAAACGGATTGTGAAATCCTGTTCTAAAAACATTTTTGCTTTATTCCTCTTGCACTGATAATCAGTTTCACAGCTCGAATTTTCTCCCATCCACTTTTGATGACAGCACTTCATTAGGGACAATATGGACCTGCTTTATTCACGTTTTTTTTTTTTCCTTCTTCCCCCCTGTCAGG
>VCCN01000920.1:4653560-4679686 GCA_006491835.1 Architeuthis dux
TTTTTTTTTTTTTTTTTCCACAATTTCTATTTTTCTGGTTTCATTCTAAAAAAATAATAACATCAGAAAAAATGCGAAAGAATGCCATATAATAATAATAGTAATACTACAATTATTACAATAATATTAATAAAAATAAGTAAGTTTCTGCTTTCAAAATAGAAAAGAAAAAAAAAATTAAAACTAGCCTTATTCAATTCATCCAGTCTTAGAACTGTTCCTCCCTGAAATAAACAACAGAAAAGCTCATACATACATGAAAGAATATTTGTTTCATCCCTCTCCCCAATCATCTTATTTTATTTTTTGCTTCCCTTCTACTTTTGTACCTCTTTATTTTTGGTAGAACTGTGGGGTAAGATCCTGCTGTCAGAAAATATATAATCATTTTGAATGATTGGTAAACAGGGTGAACTCTCACTTTGTTATCCTGATTTTTATTGCAACTGTTCTAAAGAGGAGGAATAGAGATGAAGAAGGATTGAGGGTCTCTGTTGTGCCTGTCCCACTCAGCATGCTGCTAGAATATGTAGCTGCCTGCTTGACCTGAGACAATGTTTTAAACCAGATCGTTTGTATAGCAGGTGAAAATCTGCAGATTCTCGAAATGAAGATTTTTATCATGATTATTGTTGTAATGAAGAAAAAACGTCCTATGAGCCTCTGCTCTCTTAAGTCTGAATAGATATTGTATTTTATAAGTGTTTTTTATGAAAGGCACATCTAAAAAGGTTGAAACAAGCTATTTACACAGCCACAACTACCATGTGACTGATAAGTCATTAAATTCATCAGTTTCTTTGTCAGTCTGAAATATTTGTTGAAAATACAAAATTTGCTTTTTGATTAAACTTGATCAGTAAAAATTCAAAGCAAAGGCTACTAAAATTCAGTCTCTGATCTTCCTCATGAATAAAAAGCTTTCATTTTCATATTCACCCTCCCTCCATTTACTCAACAGGCTTTCTTGTTTCCCGCTCATGAAACATGACAATTTTAGCTCAGAAAATACATATGGGAAACCTACATGTGTCCTTCAGAAGAGACATAAACCAAAACTGTTTTGATAGAACATAATTAGGTATTTACTTGAAACAAAGGATTGCGAATATGCATCAGAATGTTAAGCTTAAAAAAATGAAAATAAATCTGAGATATTACCGCTTTTTGATCATGCATGATTATTTTTCAAGCATTTTAATTTATAGTAATGAATAGAACATAGCAGAAAAATCCTTCATTCTCTTAACTCGATTCTTGTTATGGAAGCTATATTCTCTAGTGCCAATACATTTGCAGACTTCATTAAAAAGAAATAACTGATCATAAAGTTGATTAGCTTAACTTTTCTTAGTGTTGAAATTATTATTTTTAATATCTTAGCGAATCCTTGATCCCATGATTGGGGTGAGAATAGACATTAAAATGGAGTTGATACAACTCCATACTTGTAAACTTATAAGAATTTTCTTTTCATTTGTTTTCATTTTGTTCCTCTGCCCCCTCCCCACTATTAGTGCACATTTTAAATTATTGATGACTAAATATATATTTTTAACTGATTAGCATTCAAGATCATTTTCCTTCCTTATTTCTTCTCTGATATTTTTTGTGGAGGGGAGGTAGGGTGGAGTGATAAGACTCTGCAAGATGGGAATGAGACTCACCTTTGCTCTAGGTCATGGTGCAAAATAGTGTCAACTGACTTTTTTGTTGTTGTTATGAAGCTGTTTGTATCGTATTCCAATTGCCAAGTGATTTTGTTTTTCATTGCACTGCAAATTTGACCTGTATGATTTTATTATATTTTACATTGGTTTCTTATTTTTCACTCAATTCAGTTTTCTCTCTTTTCTAATATTACTAATTATGTTTTGGTCATGTTCTCCTTTCCCCCCCACTCACTTATCATTTTTCTTTGTTTTTACTTTTCATTCTTGCTTTTCTTTTAATTCTTTTTGTGTTAATGTACTTTGTTTACTTGTATTTTTTTGTGTCTTTTTGTATTAATGTACTTTGTTTTTGCTTGTTTTAATGTATTTTGTTCGTTTGCTTGATTTTTCTTTTGTTTTATTAGAGGCTTTCAATGTTTTTTGTTTTTCTATTAAAAAACCTCATCTGCTTATATGTCTGGGTTTTTCTAAATTCCAAAATTGCAATTTTTCTGTATCAGCTTTTAATTCACAAGTTTTGCTTGAACACATTTCTGCTATCATCAACCAATTCCTTTTAAAAAGAGTTATTGTAAATAACACACAGCATGGGCATTTGTTTTAAGTGTCATTCTTGGATTTAAAATGAATAAACAACTGACCATCTCCACCTATCTTTCAACTTCTGCACAATATTATGGTACTAACTTTGTCAAATTACCCATGGGGCTTACAGAACCCCAACTTCATGGGTTCACTTTGCTCATCCCTGTGATCCCAGAACATAAATGTCTAAGATCTTTGACAAAGGTCTATCCAGTTCTTGCACCTTAAGGTGGGCAATAAAACCAAAGTCTCTCCCTCTTTGCAAAGACATTTCCACTTTGGACTTTGTTTCTTATCCTTCTTTCTCTAATACCACTTGATCATCCTCATTCAAGTTAGGACGGATATTTTTAAGTTGGGAAAGGAAAATGACTTGCTTTTCTCTCTCCAAGATTTTATTCCTGATACATCTTTCATTCCATTCTTTTTTTCTAGATATAAATGTGCATGCAAACTTTGACCCATGAAAAATGATCTTGATAGCTCTCAGAAGTGCTTAACTCCTGAAGAGTTTTCGATATTGATAACTTTTTTCATATGTAAATATTAGCATAGTACCCATCAAAATGACAGGATTATTTACATATGGATTGGCACTGCTGCCTAAGATCAAAGTATAGTATATGTACACTCTAGTGGAAGTTAGAGAGGAAAACAAGGAAACAGACAGAAAAAAATCACTCTGTTCATTGTATAGATAGACGAGTACATTTTTATATTTATTCTTTTTTCATTGTAAAAGTTTTAAGATCTCTGCTAATCTTCCAGTAAAATTGAACTTTCTTGTATAATTATACTCAGTAGTCTCCCCTTTTCAAAAATTAATTGTAAAACATTACTATAAACAATGCCAATTGAGATGGATTTAAGGTTTTGGATAATGTAGATACTTGCTTTTTATTTATTACAATTCTTCTTTAGTTAGGTGGACACTTTGGAAGAAGAGTAAATGTTAGCTGCATGGGGATGCTACAAAAGAATAACATCTAATAATGGAAATAAACCAATCTGAATAATGTACATTTTTATATTGTAAATTGTTCTACATTCTTATATTTTTCATTTTCAGTTTAAGACTTACATACTAAAGACAAATGAAATAGATTTATTTTATTTCCCTGTCCATTTTCATCAGAAACACCTGAAATCTTTGGGTTTTTTTTATTATTATTTCTTCCCATCTCGGATGCTACCCAATTTCATAAGCTTACTCATTTCTTGGAGGAAAAATTCTATTGTCGAGTCGCTATGACAACCTTGAAGAAATACGTGTATACACTTTGCATTTTCGAATACTCCAGTGTCTTTGGCTTCACCAAAAACTACTACTACCTTTCTCAGCATTTACAATCTCCAGCGAACTAGCATGTTCTCAAATTGGATATTGATTTTTTTTCTTTAAAATAAAATAAAATAAAAAATAGGCTGTAGAAGCAGTAGGGAGTAGAAAGATGCTCAGGGTTTTTTGTTATATACATGTGTGTATTTTATTTATTTTTGTTCATTTTGATTACTTGTTTGTCTATTTCATAAACAAAATTAGGAAACAACTCTAAATGCTTTTTTTTTTATTATCTCTGTTCTTTCCTTAATTATTTTATTTGCTGAACAAGTATAGTAGGGTTCACGTAGCAGGATAGGTGCTGGATATCTCCAAATTCTCATTTGAATATTATAGTGTGTGTGTATATAATATGTAGGTATGTATATGGTTATAGATATACATGCAATTGAGGTAAGATGTGTGCAGTTTTACTAGAAGCCATAAGGATTTTTTCACCCCCACCACCGACCCCAGTTTTAAATAAATTATCAATTTTCCTATCTTCAGTTCTTTCACAACTCCTGTCTGTTAGCAGACTGGCATGTAAAAGTGTAGACAAAACTGAAATAATCACACCTTTAATAATGCTTCAATGACACCAAAATTTTACCTGGAACATAAGTAGATAATATGTACTCTGGATCGCATTAGATATTTTCAGCAAAAAATATGCTTTTTCTGTCATTTCCTTCTCTTTCTCTATTTATTCCCCCTTCCTGCTCTTTAAAAAAAATAACTGATATATTGAAATAAATGCATGCACCCATGTATCTTCAATGTCCTTATACATCTTCATCTTTACATGTATAAGGAGTGATTCTCAGTATAGATGTCCTAATATGTAATATGAGCTCATTTGTGCATGTGATATATATATATATATATATATGCGTCCATTATTTTTGTCTGCTTCTAATATATTAATGTAACAGTCCATACTCACTCAGAATGTGTATATTTTTGTGCTTTTGAGAAAATTTTAATAAAATATACATTTCTTAAAATATATAATAGTGAGTCAATCACATTCACGTATACATGAATGGTGTGATTGACCCAATATTTCAATATCTGTATCCAAGTGCACTTACCGACATATCCCTGTTTTCGATTGTGGAGGTAGCTGACTGTATATTGGTACATCAGGCCATGTTCAATTTTAGTCAATTTTTAACCAACATAAATTTTGAACTGTTTAGAAAAATAAATATTTCCCATCTTTGTAACCACTCTCTCTTTCTCTCACCACTCTTGCTTTCTCTCTCACAATTGATTATTGTAATTTTTCATACAATAGTTTGAAATATGGGAGAGGGGATGGTAGGATGAGGGGAGAGGAAGCCTCAGAATCTGCTGCCTTTCCATCAGTCATTCAAGAAATACATTCTTAAACATATATAAAATCTGTTTCCCTCATAAAAATGAAAATATTTCCAATATATCATGTTAGATATCTTTTTTAAATGTACAGCTGATGATAGTTTCTATATATACTTAAGCTACCCTTTCCCAAATTGATTGAAAGTTTTTTAGCTGTCGGTCTTTTCTCACTTATTTGTGTATAAGTTCAGTAGACACCTGTATAAAGTAGATAGATATAAAATATTAAATGTATAGATTGATAAAATGTGATAGATGAACCTCTCCTCCATAATTTAATTGTTAAGATCTTGATAAGAAATCTGAAAAACTGTCCTAAAAGGTATATTTACTTTTCTTTGGAATCTGATATTTTTGTATATTCTTTATTTTTCATATTTCTTTTTAAGTCAATATAAAAATTATCAAAGAAATTTTAATGTCAAACCTTTTCACTTCCAATTATAATTAATGTATATTATAATTATAATGAATGTATATTAGCCAGATAAATTTTGTATCAAGATTTATTTACTGTTACACAAATGCTAAATTTAAAACTTGTCACTGGATTTGATGTTACTTCAAGATAATTTACAAGCTCTCTTTGTGTTTGTGCATATATCTGGTTAATATACATTCATTATAGAATGAAAAAATTGTCAGGAAATTAATCAGTCATTAATTATAACAATTGGAAGTGAAAAAATTTGACATTAAGCTGGCTATGATAATTTTTATATTGACTTCTTAAAAACAAATATAAAGAATATACAAAAATATCAGATTTCAAAGAAGAGTAAATATACCTTTTTATGACAGTTTTTCAGATTTCTTATCAAGATCTTAAGTTAAATTATGGAGGAGTGGTTCATTAATAATTATTTACTATTCTATCACATTTTTGGTTTGATTTCAATTACAAATTAACCTCATTTCTTTAAATAGTCTCTGACTGATCCATTTGTATTATGCTTCTAATTAACCTTGTGAACTCTATTGTTGAAGGGTTCATGAACTTTATTAGCTTTTATTCTTTTTCTTTCCACTACCCAAATCCATAACTTGCATTAATTCAAGTCTTTAATAAATAAATAAGAATTGTAAAACAGATGCCAGTTCAGTGTTTGTGTGCATTATGAGACAATCCTCCATTGTTTATTCTAAGGGATTTTCTTTTTCTTAGAAGAAAAAGCGAGGCAAATCCACCAGGTACCCTGAGAAAAAGCTGTCTTGAAGATCTGACTAGCCCATATTGTGTATGTGTCTGTGTGAGGGTTTGTGAGTGAGATGTATATAATCTCTGCTTGCCAGCCTCCTTCTCCTTTTGAACCCATGCCCTATATGTTTGTTTCTGGGTTTCTTTCTCTCCGGCCCTCCACTTAATTAGGGTCCCCCAACAGGTACAGATGTGAATAATTATAGAGAATGCAATGCCAACCAAGAGGCAGCAGTAGCTGCTGCAGTGATGGCGGTGCTACTGGCCCAAGACAATGGTCCTAACAGTACCAGCCCTCACTGTTACTGAATGACCGATTGTAGGTTGTTGTAAATTTGGAAGGAAGCAGCACCACTGCAAGTTAACAAGGGTGTGGATCATGTACCCCACTTTTGTGTGTGGGGGTAATTTTGCTAGATGATGTTGCAGAGTGAGGGGGATAGTGTTTTTTTTTTGTTTTTTTTTTTTTGTTTTTTTTTTTTCTTCTTCCAAATCCTCTGGTTACCCTTGCTGCATCATAGCTACTAATTGGAACAATAGGATCTTTGCTAACCCCCGTAAGCAAAATTAACTGTTAGGTTGAGAAAGACCCACCCCGCCCTCCATTTCTTTTTTTTTCTCAGTTCAAAGAAAAGAAAGAATTGAAGAAAAATCATTGTGTTAATCCTATTTTTCTGTGCAGATGGGGGGTGTCGTATGTGTACCTATTTCTTTTTTAATCCTTTGTTTATGATTTATTTTTATTTTTATTTCTTTATTGTTTCATTTCTCCTCTCAACTTAGAATAAAGGAAAGTTATTTCAGTGGTACTTGATTCCAACTGCTATAATGAAATCAAGCACTGACTTTGTTGTCTTGTTTACATTTCTGTTTCTTTCCTTTTTCTTTTTTATTTATTCATTTCTTTATCTGAAGGCTAAAAACAGAGCTCCCTGTTTTTCAAAATTTAAAAAAATATTATTTTCTTATGTGTTACTCCATTCTCTACAATTTCAAAATTTGCTTTGTCCATAATATAAGCATTATTCAAGTTTAGTTGGATTTTTCTTAGCTTTCATTTTGCTTTCTCCTCATTTATCTTCTATCAAAATCTGTCCTGTTATCATTAGAATCATTTCATTGAAAGGTTTTTAGTGAATTTGAAATTTTACTAAAATTGTGACAACTACAAATCATTCATACAGAGAAAAAAAATTAAATATCTTAAGCTTAGAAAATAAAATACAGTACATTAATGTTTTAACGCCAAAAAAAAATACAAGAAAAAGAACAATTTCAAATATAAAGGCTTATTCCAACAATAAGTACAGCAATACCGTGAATAGTGTGGTTTTGATGTACTCTTAAAGTATTACTGTATAAATTAATGTAACTAAATATAAGCTGGAAAAAACACATTAAATTATAAGACCTTGAACAGTGGTTTTCACCAGTACGGAAAATTTGGAAATGAATTAACCGCACTAATCAAGTAAAGGTGTTCCTTGTTTTGCAATAATTCATGTCTCTTGTGATTATGCATTTGAATTTTTCCGCAAAACCTTTTTTACTTAGGTATTTGTATCATTTTCTTTTTATTTGTAAAACCATTACTTTTGCTACTTAACACAATATTTCCTCTATCTTATGTTTTTTAACTATTTCATGCTAAAATCATTTTAAAAGTTTTCTTTTAAATTGAAACTTTTGACATAGTAACTTTGTTTCTAATAGGATTTCAAATGAATCGATTAAAAATAAAAAAAACTATAGTAAATGTTATGAATTTACCAATATTATGGTATAAAACATTTCATCTGTGGAAACGTACCATATTTCCCCAAAATAAGTCTTGAATATATACCTTGCGTCCTACAGCCTGAAGATTATTTTAGTTTCATGTTTAATTTTTTTTCTCAAAATTTTGCAAGTTAAAATTGGCGTGCATCCTTAACGCCTGGAAATACAATATTTCAATTCCTATTCTCATCTAATACTGAAAGTTGGTCCCCATTTTTCTATGAACCTTGTACTGAAAACTTTAATATTTGCTGATTCAATTTTCATAAACTTTGAGTGGTTGAATGTATACTTGAAGCTAGTAATTTGCAAGTCTATATTCTAATTAAAATATGCTCTTTAAACCAGTTTTATACATGTAGATCACTCCTTAGGCTTAGATAATTTATCTGATCCTGAAAAAACATGCTTTCATTTATTCACCAGTGTGATAAAATCAGATCTCTTTAGATTGCAAAAATACTCACTTGCGAAAGATTCATTCACTGGAAATGGAATCTTTATTAAAAAAAAAATATTTATCATAACATTTATTCTTTTTCTTTTCAACTTTATTCTCTATCTACTTCAGTCCACCTTATTCTCTCTGACCATAGAATTACTATTCTCTAAAGTTGATATACTCTGGTTATTTTTCTTGTTTTATTCAATTATCCAAATCTATTTTTCCTTCAACTAATTTTTAGAATTTCTCTGTGACCCATTTTTTTATTTTTTGCTTTAAGTCTTCCTGTTTTTAATTGTTTCATTTAACCCCTGCATTTAGTCTCTTACATATTTTATACAGTTATTGTTTTTAATTAATTTTTTTTGTGGGGAGTTGGGGCTGGCTTCCCTCCTTTGCTGTCTGTTCAAAACACCCCCTGGTTCTCAAGCAGATAGCCTGCCATACTTCAAAAGTAGGAAGGGTGTAGCACAGTGCTGACAGCTGTCCTTGTGTCTCTGAAGATGATGCACCAATTTTGTTTTTTTGTACCCCCACATCTTTTTTGTACCCCCACATCTTTGCATTTCAGCCTTAACTACCTTGCCGCCTCTAAATTCTCTTTATCAGCTTTTGGCTTCGTTTGTCTCTGTCAGTCAGTCACTCTGTTTTTCACAGACACACCATCTGAATCATGCCACACCTTTTTGTTGGTGTTCTTCTCCCTTAGGCCACTAAGATTAAGGGTAGATGACAGTCTTCATTTCTTCCTACCAAACATTCTCACCCTCATCATAGAAACTGTCTACCCTACTTCTCCACCCCCCACACTCAGACAATCTTTTTTATTTTTCATGTATAGTTTTTATTTTAATTTTGAGTACTATACGACTTTTCTTTTTCTTTAGTAAAATATACAAATTTTTTTTTAAAGTTGTATTATTATCAAAATTAAAATAAAAAAAATATTTTACCTCCAATTTGTTTTCTTGTGCATCTTGTTTTATATTGTTAAGCATCATCAAGTGTACCATACATTGTCTAAATAAAATATAAGTATTCAGTACATCATGCAAAATTCCTTTAAGAGTGAAATTAGCTATACTAGTGCTGGAATAACGCTTTTAGTCAAAGATCAGAAGAATATTTAATCACTGTAAGATCATCAATCAATTTTCAAATTAGAGCTCACAACAGAAAAGGTATCTTTTATTTGCCCAACTTATATTGAATTATTCAAGGACTGCTTCAGTGCCTCCTATCAATTTTGTAATAAACTAATTTTTCTTAACTTCAACTTTTCCCACATGTATACATTTTAGCTTTATTCAAGTTTTTAAACTATTTTTAAGGCCTAATTCTTACCAGTAGTTTTTTTTTTGTAAGGAAGGAAGATGTCACCAACGCTCAATAGTATTCTTATTATTTCTGACAATAGCAATGATGGTGTTGAACTTACCATTTATTATAATATAAAGTTACATATTTCTATCTTAAAATTTGGTAAAATCTAAATCTTGAAACATTCGTTATGACTTTTGATACAGATGGATCAGTTGTCATAAAGGGAAATCAAAAAATGAATCCTTTTGAAATTTGGCATCTTGGTCATTTTTTTCTTCTTCTTTAATCCATTTTCATTTACAAAGAATTATGTTATTGAAAAGAGCACTTTCCAAGTCTAAATGTCTATTTTAGTTCAAATCATCTAATTCCATCCCTTCTTAATTCCCAATTTTATATTTTATTACTTTTTAAAAATCTTTGTCTTGTATGATCAAAAAATAAGTACTACTTTCCATGTAACTGCTTAATTTTGCCATGTCTTTCATATTTTTATAAATTGCTTTGGATGTTTTCAAAAATAATGTTTATAGAATTATCTAAATGGGCATCATCACATCCTTATTTTTTTCTTTTCTGTCTCTGAAAAGAAAAAGAAATTCTTCAAATCCCTATTTACAATTCACCCAAGACTCCATTCTTTCATAAAACTGTCTTCATTAATCAAGAGGATATTTACAATATGTACTCCTTAAAACTCTTTTTGAAATTATAGAATGAAAAAGGAGTCTTTGGAGTGGGGGAAAATAGACATGAGCAAACATGCTATTCAGATCTTAGCTTTCTGTCTGTCCATTTATAATGTGAAGACTATCATCTTTAGATTTTTTTCTTCATGATTTTTAATGATTAACACACATTCAAGGAGAAAAAAATGAAGAGGAGGGAGGCTGAGTAAAATTACAGGTTATCTCAGCTGTTTATTTGAATTGGAGGTACAAAACAAAGGTGTCTGAATTAAGATTTTTTGGATGATTTCAGCAATTCTTCTTTTTTTTTTTTTTTTCTTTCATTGGAAGGGGCCATTAGAATCATGACTCATAGGGAGGGGTCACAAAATACAGCAGATCCTTCTAATCAGACACTGAGATCTGAAACTTAACCTTTTCATTTGTTCGAGTAATATTAAACTCATTAAATAGATGACAAGAAACCTGTCTATTAATCACCACTGTGCACCATATCATATCAATCAGAATTTAGTGGGTGTGTGTATATATATCTCAATGTCAGTTTTTACCCATATCATATATAAGTATATGCATGCATATCATATACATTTTGTAATGTTAACTGTAAAGTTTTCTAAATGTTTTTCTAGATTAAGCAAAAAATAGCAAGCATATCTCATTATAAGGCATACGCACATGACTTTTCAATTAATATATACTGAATAAGTTACTTTACATAATATTAATGATGAATACATTTTGTTTCTAGTTGCTAAGTAATAAACAATCACACACATTAGTTATCAATACTTAATATATAATTCTCAAGCTGAGGTAATGAAATGCCTTGATAAGATTGTAATGGTAAATGAAATAAGAAACTCAAGTATGTTATTATTGAATAGTAATTAGGTTTAGTTGAAACTGTTTGAGGACTGAAATAGTAATTATTATAAAAACCTATACACGGTTGTTTTTTGTTTGTTTTTTTTTTTCCTCGAAAATCTTTAGATTTCCATGTGTGGAAGGAATATTTTTAAGTTGGTGAATAACATAGCAAAAAACCTGTCTTGTAATCAGATCTGGTCTCTTGGTTTTTAAGGGGCATAGTTGTTCATGATTTTTTCTTTTAAATTTTAGTTTTAGATAATTCAGTATTTTTCTTTATTAGTGTGTGAGTTAAATTTTCGATATCCTCCACTATCTTTCATTCTAAGAACCCAAAAAAATATTTGGCAGTGGATTTTAAGGGTGGGATCATTTCATTTGGTATTTAAAGAATGGAATATTTGAATTTTATCTCTTCCTATCAATCTTTGGATATTTTTTCTTTTCTCAGATTTTTTTCCTGTATTTTCTTTCTTTTGCTAGTCTTTGGATTTTAAAAGAAATCTGACTTCTTTTTTTTTTCCATAAAGAAAAACGACTACATTTTTATTAAAGAATTTAAATCATTTCATTTAGTATCTTTTTTTTTTTCTTTTTTTTTTTTTTTTTTTTTTTTTTTTTTTTTTTTTTTTTTGCTATTGGATTTTAAAAAGATTTTTCTTTTGACCTCTCACAGAAATTCTTTTCTCCCACCCTATCCCTAGGAATTCCTAACGACCACACCCATTTACATTTTTTTTTAAAATTTTTATCTCTTATATAATTTTTTTCTTTTCAAAATTACTCCATTTTGCGTGAGTTTTGACTTTTTGAATCTAAAGAAAGAAAAAAGGCACCCTGTTTCTCTATTTGTATTTCTAATTTCAAACTGTCCACAGACTTAGTTTAATATGTGCATATATAAAATTCACACATGTAGATAAATAGAAACCATTATGTGTCCTGTAAAGTCCAAATAGATAAGTGTTGGTTAAGCGTATCTAGAAACTGCCTGGTGGTTGTAAGTTCAGTCCCTGACTTGGGTAGTGCAAAAAAGTTTTATACTCTGGTTCAGTGGAAGAGGCAGACAAGCGACATTGCAAGAACAAATTAATTAATACAAGATATCCTCTAGCATGGACAGTAGTATGAGAACAATCTACTCATGTGCTTTTAATAAAGGGTTTGCTTTGAAATTCCCAGATGGTTACCAACTACAACACACATGAAGAAGGCTGAACGGCAGAAACATTGTGATTGTAACAACCAAGATGAGGACACTAGTCCAAGTAAATTAGTGTACTCTTTCTTGAGATAAGCAGAGAAATGTATGGTCTTTCTCTATATTTTTTTTAAAAAGTAACTTTTATTGTTTATTTATTAACTATTTTAGGCTAGGCCCCAATTGAAATTAGCCCAAATTTTTTTTCAGAAAAAATTAAATTCATTCCAATGTTTAATAATTACCCAGAAAGCCTTTTTTTTGTACACCCCCACCCACATTGTTTTGGTTCCCTCTCCAGTCTATCACTTTACCTTCCACTGAAGTGAGTAGCTCCCCATCAGTTGGTATAGACCACTTTACACACTGCCAATCTGCTCTCCATCTGTGTGGAGCTTATTTGAAAAAATCCAAGTTAACAGCTAAAATATTTTTACTTTGGTTAACTTTTCAACCTTCTGTCATTTTATTTACAAACACACACACACAATCATCTTCCTGTCTAGAAAGTGAGGATTTCCTGCTCCTTAAAGCCACTCATTTGGAATCTGACATATTAATCCCCCAGGATAAACCATATTCATATACTGATGTTTGCCTTTTCCGCCTCTCTCACTCTCTCTAGTGCTTTCATCTGTTTTTATGAGAAGTACTTGCCTTCCATTTAAGGACCAGTGGTCACTTGCAAGATGGTCAGTGTTTGCATAAATCTTCATTTGCTCTCAGTATTGTCTTTCTATTATTTTGACCGTATCATATTTCTTAATCGACTATTTCAAGAGCCAGGATTGGCCAGTTCACTACTAACTGGAGAAAAACTTTAAATGGGGATCATTAATATTATTTCAATGAGGAAAGGTTATAATATTGTCCGCAGAACCAACCCTAGGGTTCCTGGCACCCCGGGCCATCTGAACTTCAACGCCCTAGAAAGTATTTAACTATCAGATATTCCTGAAAAATCTGACTTCACATCTGGGATTTTTCTTATTTTGTCTGTTTTTATTCTGTTTAATTTATTCATTTTTCCATTTCTATTTGGAAAGTTCTATTGTCTCAGACACATGACAGGCAACCCCTAGAACTTTGTGCCCTGGGCAACTGTCCGTGTTGCTGGCCCTGATTGACGGTTCACAAATAATTCTAAATTTTGTTAAGGCACAGAAATGCTGAAGAAAAGGAATTGACCAATAAAATAATTTCATCTAAATATTTTCGTTTTCTGGTTAATAAATAAGACTCTCTTTATTATATGTGAGACATTATGGAAAGGATTAAACAACAAATGTTGCAATTTTTTTGCCTAAAATTTGTTTGTGCTCATTGAAAATCAGAAAGGGATTGTCAGTGTTCAGGAATTAATAAAAATGTTACTGACGGAATATTACTTTTTTTAATTGTTTTATTTTAATAGATTATGCTTGATATTTTGTCTTTTCTAGGTTAATGCTATTAGAGACATGTTCATCTAACAAGTCTCTAATTGTCAGTGCACAAATTGAATGATCAGTATATGATAGCAGAAAATACCCTTTCTGTCTCTTCTCCTACCATTAAGCCATAACATAATGCTAAAGAACATAAAGAGGAAAAAGATTGCAGCTGATATTGTTATCCTTGCCGAGAGAACTACAATATTTGTGATTGAATGAAAGTGATCCTACAGTCAGCTGTTTTATCAGTCTGTCAACAGTCAGACTGTTTTGTATGATGAGAAAGCCTTCTTAGATATACAATCTACACTATCAAAATCTTTAAAGTAATAATATTGGTAAAATTCTGCTTTTGTGTTCAGTGCCCTTTTCCCACCAGAACCCACCATGATGCAGCTGCATTGCTGATGCATGTACATGGTTTGTTTTTTATTAGACGAATTTATTGCATATGACTTGTTTGTTTGTTAATACAGCCCCGAGTCACGATTCAATCTTTTTTTCTCTGAACTAAAAAAAGATATTAGGAACGATCTTTATAATCAAAGAAAAATTTTCTAAAACTTTTTTATTTAAAAATGTGTTTTAATTTGAAATATATTTAAAATAATTTTCTTTTTGTTAAAATAGAGGATTTTTATTTGAAAAATCTGGTTATCTCCCTTCAGCATTGAACTCTTGTTTTTTTAGAAAACAGTTTGGAAAACAATCCTTTCACCTTTCAAGTAAAATTAAGCAGTGCCAGTAGTTATTCTACAAATAGTTATAATTATTAAACAGCTACTGTTTCCCCACTCCATATTTAAAAAAAAACTATGGTTAAATATTAATTATAAATGATTTAAATGAAACATTTTTCAAATTGGAAAAGCTTTTGAAATCTTTACTCTCTGTAACATTATTTTAAATAGAAAAGTTAACAGCAACCATTCTTTTAAGACTTGAATTTTGCATAATATACATGCTCTAAGGTATCTATCAGCTTTGCACCAAATAAATCCTTCAAGTGTATGTTATAGTAGTGCGACTTGTCTATTAAATTTTGCAGTAATTTAACGGAATAAATATTTTGAAGATATTTGTTTACTATAATCTAGAATGCTTATCCCAATTTTCTTTTTAAAAAGCAGACTAAACTAGTTATTTTAATATATTAAACCCGTTGAATAAATAGTCTTTAATTTTTATTCAAGTTGGATTGTGAACATGAATTCAAACCAATATTTTAATGTTTGTCCTATTCATTAGTTTGACATGGCAAAATGTAATTATTTGCATAATGTGACCCACATAAATCTCAATGCTAAAAGATCTTAGTTATATTCAAAGCAAATGGGGGGGGGGCAGATTTAGGTCTTAAATCTTTGATTTTTAAGATGTTTTTCTGTAAATTAAAGATTAGTTATAAGAGTGACACTGTTATTGTAACACAACATGGTTTAACTTAATCAAACTAATTAATTGTGGTAAAAGGCTTGTT
Source organism: Architeuthis dux (assembly GCA_006491835.1). Lineage (NCBI taxonomy): Eukaryota > Metazoa > Mollusca > Cephalopoda > Oegopsida > Architeuthidae > Architeuthis > Architeuthis dux. The sequence goes on from VCCN01000920.1 coordinate 4,668,941, forward strand.
CGGCCAGTGTTAGATGAGCCCTGACTAGAACTTTGAATTTAAGTTCTTATGGCTTTAAGAATAAGTTTCTACCAACTTAAAATTCATTACTCATACTGTTTGAATATTTTAAAACTTAAAACTGACTACTTGTAGGATTGGCTCATGTATCCAAGTTTTTACTTGTTTTTTCTTCTTTTTAGATCGATGCTAAGTTTACAGGTTTCACCTCTGACATATTTATGATAAATATCTTGAATTTTACAAAGTATATAGTGATAAACTTTTGTAAACAAGCACTTTCAATGAAACCTCAGTCCTTAAAGTATTAAGTACATTGCTCTAACTGTTTCTAGACCATGTATTAACTGATTGGGAGATAAGGCAGGTAGGCCTTATGGGTTTCTTTTTGGTTCACCTTGTTAGAAGATACTGCGCTCTTCCTTAGTGTTCTCACAAAGGTGATGAAGAATTGATGACCAGGACAGTTTTTTTTTTTTTTTTTTTTTTTTTTTTAATCAAATGACTATCTTGAAAGGGATAAATGAATCTAGGATGGCTAGATGGGAGGAGCTACAAGTGTCTGGAAGGAGGACATGAAGAAGTAGGTGTTGTTTAAAAAGCAGCTCAGAAAAGATGAGATGCAGTGGCAGTTGTGATAGCATAAATATTTGAATTCTGCTTGGCTTATTTCTATTATATAATATTGATAAAAGTATTTTACAGGAGTCATCAAGAACAATTAACATGCACTAATTTTGTCTTTATGCAATAACTGTTGAAAATGTTTTTTTTTCTAATGGAAAAAAATCTACTTTTATCGTTTTAGAAAGTTTTTTGCAATAGTTATTTACTAAGCATAGCTTAGTTTTGGCACAAGGCCACCCAATGGAGATCAAACTCACTACTCAGTAGTAATGATCTTCACAGCTTAATAGTAACAGTAATGAAAGTGAATTAACAGATTGTAATTTTAATTATAATATTAAAGTTTTATTTGTAAAAAAAAAAAAAAAAAAAAAAAAAAAAAAGTAATAACTGCAAAAGTAGTAAATCTGACGATCAAAGTGACTCTTTTGGGTGTCAAAACTAATATTGAAAAATCAAAAACAATACATTGAAAAAAGAAATTTAAAAAAAATAAAGATATCAAAACAAATGGAAAATAGTAAGTAAATCTGATATTTAAAAAAAAAAAACTATCATTTAATTCAATCTTTTGCCTGTTTGTGAGTAAAATCAAATTTTTTTTCCCCACAATCAGCTGGGCTGTTCTGAGTTCTCTTGGGAGATTGCATGCTCTAGTAGCTATAATAGTTGCAGTTGCATCAAATGTGTGCATATCTGACCCAGCTATATCAGGACAACTTGTTTTGTAAGAAAGTATCCCTAAAAATAATGCAAACCGCTGTGGAATTTAGTGTCCTATAGTTGCATCCCCTCGTAACTGAATAATTGAGTGATTAAGCTGTGGAAGATTGGACTTTTTTTTCATTCAAATGGATAACTTGATGGCTTCTTTTTACATTAAAATTACAGTTTTACTTCATCTCTTTTCATATTAAATCTTTTAAATACTAAGATACTAACATCCCAGCTAAAAAGTTCTTTACTATGAACAGAAGAAACAACAAAATATATAAAGAACACTGCAAAGAATTATAAACAACTGGAACTCACTAGTAGAGCTCGATCCAAATATACTAAAAACAAAAACAGTAAATAACTTCAAGAACCAATACGACAATTACACGACACATAAAAAAAGCCTATGAAGAAAATAGCTTAGACAAAGAGGTGAGATACGAGCACAAATATGTGCATCATTTTTACTCGCAAAATCTTTTTATGATCTTTTTATAGTTACTCTAACTCATTTTGACTCAGAATACTGACAACAGTAAACCTAAGCCTTATGTAATCCCTGTAATTTTTTTTTCCCCCCTTCCTCCTTTTGGATTCTCTTACTGAAAGATCTAGATAAACTTGGCATGGGGCCCATTCATTTGTCCATCTGGACAGTGATTTTCTACCAGTTTTCCATCCAAGTCTTCTGGGTGCGTCGCCTGTCTTCTACACCACACACACACAGTACACTTCCGTAACAGCTGGAAATGGTGCTAAATATGCTTGCTAACATTAACAACAACAATTAACAAATTAAATGTATGGCAGTTAAATGTTTTTGGAGGTATCTGTTCGTTTGATGGAAACGAAAGATTGCTTTGGAAAAGAAGGTCCATATCTAATGTTACCTTAAACATGAAAACTGAATTTATTGTAACTTTTATACTTGTAAGATCCAATATTTACCTTCACTCTTCTTTACCTGACAAGATGGAACTCAAGATAGCTGTAACAATATTTAGTAGCAGTACCACTTGTAAAAACAATTATAGTAGTTATAATTTTTAATTACACTTGTAATTCTCTTGGATGTTTTACATGTGTTTGTTTAAATCATAATTTCTCAACCTTTTTTTTTTTCCTATCGCCCCCCCCCCCCCCATTTGGTTATTTTTTAAAATCTATCACCCAACTCAGCTCAACTTTTGCCCCCTTGGTGGCAATATTTCCCCTGTTGAGAATAAACTTGTTTAAATTATGATTTACTCTATTATCAGGATCTGCACATTATTCTATGTAAATCACTGGGGCATCTTTAAATAACTAACATGTCACTATTTCAGGGCTTCATCATGATGTAGATAGAGGGCTTTTGTAAAATCGTGTCTATTCAATTAGAAATTAAATAGCTGACTGTACTTTATATTATGTTGTTCAGCTTGCTCAAATACAAGTCACTTAACTTCTCTAAGGAGAAATTGTTGGTTTTCAAATAAGCTTCTTACAAAGTGCAGAATTCTTCTTCTTCTACAATATATATATCGTCCATCTTAATTTTGCTGACCATAAGAGAGTATCCCTCCCAGCATGAGATGGGCACCAGTGTCGTCTTTTACGCCTGTTGTCGCAGCTACTATTGCTGCTGCTGTTGTAACACTAACTATTCTCCAATGAACATATGGTTCAAACACACGCACACACACTCTTACACGGCTGTTTGCACAGATGGCTGGAATGGATAGCAAAAAGTACAGAGGGACAGACAGTAGTGGTCATCTTTAAGAGTGCCCCACAGTATTTATTGATCAGCCACAACATGTGGGTAATAACATTTAACATGTCCTGCAGTTGGTTAGTGGTAATGTACCGTCAACACCAATACTAGGCATTGTTATTGTCATCATCGTCGCTTTTGTCGACTATTTGAGTGACCATTTCACAGCAGCTGTGCCAGGGGGAAGTAATAGGGAGTGGTATGGAGGATGAGGATGGTGTACTGTCCAGTGGCTGGAGGATGGGCTGACCACTTTTTTTCTTCTTTTTTTCCCATCTCCCTATTTCCTTTAACCCCTATGTAATTCTATTGGCAATGGTGTAATGGGCTGTCATGAAACCCGCACCATTTAATCTGCTGTTCCTTACTCCTCCACATGCTAATGGGCCTTTTTGATCTGATATCTGTCAGTCTTAGTCTACGGTCAGCAATGATGGTTTTTCTGTCGTGATTTCTGCATAAACACGTTTATATCGTAAATTTAGATTGTTTTTGTTGTTATTTCAAAGTACCACATATAATTATAGAAAATTTAATTCTGAAAACCTTTGTAAATAAAATGATCTTTTAAATTTTAATAGATGTAATTATAGTAATTAGAAAATGAAATTTTTAGCTTGCAAAAGAAATTAATTCTCTTAAATATTTAGAATTTTTTTATCTAATTGATTTTGCTTTGTTAAAGAATGAAAAATCTTTTTAAAAAAAAAGTTTCTTGCATAACTTATATATATATAAGTTATGCTATAGCTCTACAGGTGTATTATTGAGTTTTGGGTTTTTTTTAATAAATTTTTTTTTTTTTTAATTTAAGTTACATGTTATTTCCAATATTTATATTAATATATGCTTTTGTCCTCAGTTTTCATACACAAAAGGAAAGGCAGCAATAAAAATGAAATGTATGCGCATATTTACATATGTAGAAAACAATGCATCTTTTGATCTTGTTATTGTTTTAAGCTTAGGCCTATTACAGACAGACAGATTAGTAATGTTTACAACTTAATCTCTGTTATGTCAGACAGCATTGATCAGTGGTGGAGCAAATAGGCTGGTGGTGGCTGTATATGAAGGAGCCCTTAACCTTTTGTTCCTGACTGTACTTTATATGATAATTGCCTTTAGTGTCTCTGCATGGTTGCACTCACTGTCTCATGAGGTCACTTCTTTTAAAGTGACCACAGAACATAATTTGACCTTCTTCCACTCCCCACCCTCAATATAGCCCAATGCTAGTATGTAGCAGATGACCCCTTCTTGTAAATTACACACTGTCCTTGGTTGTTTGTGGCCAAGGATATATATTCAATATGTCTAGTTCCAGGAGACTGACTCTCCCCAGGCTGCACCGCCCCCCATTGTACTAAGGGGGCTAGGGTCAGGGTTAATATCAGATGCCTGAGGTGTGCCAAAAGGCAAGTACTGAGTGAACTATGCAATTTTTGTCTCGACCCATGCATAATGGTGTGTGGATCCACATTAAACCTGACTTTGTGTTAAATTTTCCCCTGTGAGGATGCGAATAAACACTCACTTCTTGTAAATACTCTACTTTTTGGTCATATTATTGTCATTTGATTTTTCCAAATCTATTGTATTTTGGTTCATCTCCACTTATGAGAGAAAGAAAGAAATTTAGAAGTTCCCAAGATAGCATTTATTGCTTTTGTCTTTTGAAGTGGTAAGATGAATTCTTTTAATGTAACAAGAAAAAGGACACAGTGTTTATTTACCAAAGTGATAAATTTATTGAATTGGAGCAATTGTTTTTTGGGGGTTTTGTCTAAGAAATCTTGATACAAATGTTTTTTTTGTTGTTTTTGGCTAGTGGCTACCCAGAAGCTTAGAGAAAAGTCAGGATTTCAGGTTTTGTTTTGTGGTTCTCCACTTTGTGTGGGCATTATGCCAAATAATATCAATAACTGTTAGTCAATACGTATTTTTAAAAAAAACAAATCAACAAAATCTTTCTTTTAAAACCATTCATCCTTTAATTGTGATAAAACTTAACCTGATTTCTAACTCTGTGGTCATCAACGTTTTGTCTGTCTCTCTCCATGAAATCTGTATATAAAGATTAAATCTAGTTAAGACATATTAGGTAATACCCTTGTATTTATGAGGGTGGGTGGCTTGTAAGATTAGGATTAGTGAAACTAAACCACTTTGTTCTCTGCTAACTGTAACTATAACTACTTATAACAGCTGAGTTAGCAGATTAACCCTACCCTGAGGGCAATGGGTGCTAAGTTTGGATGGGGTGGACACTATATCTGACAATTGTCAGAAAATGGTCACTGACCTATCAACTGTCACTGAGTACATAGTGACCAGCAAAAAAAGCCAAGTGGTCAGTTTGGTTCTGCAGTTTGTCAAAGTAAATGTTTAATTTATATCTATGTACTTAGAATTATTTGCAAGGCAAGAGAGAAAACATTTTGTCATGTTTTTTTCTTATCATTAAGGTTGTGAATAATTAAAAAAAAGTAATATGAACATCTGTATGCTTTTTAGCCTTACCTCTTTTTATCTGCTTTTTATATGGAATCACAATCTTCAGCGGTTATTTAACTACCATCCCACATGGGCAGAATGTGACACACGGTCAGTTTTAATGTAGGGGGCCCACAAGTGTACCCGTGGGCAATACATGCTTACAGTACCTGGTGTACCCAAGCAGTCACCCATCTAAGTACTGATCAGGCTGCAAGTTGTTCAACTTCAGCGATCGAAGGAGAACCGGCGCTTGATTTGACCGTAAGCATCTTCAGCAATAAGTATATATTATGACATATGCCTATCATATTATTTCCATTGTTCTATTGGGTGACCAAAAAAGTTTGTACAGTTTATTAAGTAAAAATAAAAAAGGACAAAGTATTCTATTTTTGACATTAACTTTATTGAACAATGTATGTACTATTTTTCCCTCTCATTTCAATTCAGTTCCTTATAATTAGCCAGAGATATATAAAATGAACACATATAATCCTTTAAGGTTTCCCCTTTTCTCTCTCCTTCTGGTCCTGGGGTTTGTGGACCCCTGGGGGATCTATAAAGGTATTACTGGGGGTATGTGAGCTTAAGTAGGCAGACTGTTCAAAAGCATGGTGTCCATGGGAAAATAAAAGGGGTCCTTGGTAATGAAAAGGTAGGAACCTCTATTTTAGTCTCATCTCCCAGTAAAATTATTAATGAATAAATAACTTTTCTTAACTTATTTGTTCCCTTGCATCTCCCCCACATCAGAATCCAAATGATTAAAAAAAAAAAAAAGTAAGAATATCTACCTACGGTAAACTTTTATATTCCTTCATTGTCCTTGCCTTGGGTAATGTCGGTATCAGAATTTTAGTCTGTTACATTTTTTTTCTTCTTCCCCTTCCATTGTGAGTGTGTATACATGGTTCATCATTTAGAATCCACCTGTCCCTTCTTTCCACCCTTGCTTGAATTCATTCGGCTTTGTATTACCTGTCCTAAGGCTGCACATTTTTCCAAAAGAAGGTGGTGCTGGTAAGGAATAACTACTGTGGCCAAGGGACGAAGGACAGCATAAGGCCCTGCAGTTGAGAAGGTAGAAACAGTTACATTTCTTCAGCTATACTTCTCTAATTCAGCTGATATAGGTGATTTGGCGAAAGGGTCCCGCCAAGCCAGAGCTTCCGGACATAGAAACTGGTTGGCATGCAGTTTATTCTGGAGACTGCTTACAAACAATAGCATTGGAAAGAGAGTGTATGTGGGGGTGGCATGTATCTTTTCTGTAACCATGGTGGTGTCTCTCCCTGCAGGATCTGCTCTGATCAGCCTGGCTGGGGGTGTAAAACTGGCCACCCTCCTCAACTAAGCAAAAAGTAGAAAAATAAAAGTAACAAACAATACAAGTAAAGTAAATAAAAAAATAAGTCCCTATTTCTTCCCATCTCTTTCTTCTGTTCTCTGCAGCCATGCATATACCCGTCCCTTAGTCTCTACTTTTTGCCCCCACCCTAAAAGATCCTTTCTGCAAGCTCTGTACAAATAGAACATTTTCGTCTTCCTCTTCAATGGCAGATTATTGCCCCAGGAAAACAGACAATTTCTCCTCATTTGTGGACGTTTCCACTGCTTCATGTATTGAATAGCAAGAACTTGTGGCAGTGGTTACTGGTGAGGCTGGGCTAATATTTTTCCAATGGATAAATGTGACCAAGTTTGGCTTCGAAACAGTCATTCCAATGCTGTCAAGAGCGAAGCAAAAATAAAAGTTATAACGGCTGAATAAATGCTCTTCAAACCAATCATCCGATATTTTTATTTTTTTTGTGCATGAAATATTATGCTTAACAAGATCTATCTTAAATGAACAGATTAGTGCATTCGAAAGGGAAGCTGGACTTGATATTGGATGAATGAATGACTGAATGAATATCTTTTAGGTATCTGCAGAATTCTTTTCACACACAACTTCTCTCAAGCATGGCAGCTATTTGAGAATTTCAGTGAGGTACCAAAAATAAGGGACCAGTCTAATTTTGTAGGCAAGAGGTATGTCTTTAGTAGCAAAGTGGTTGCATAAGAAAACTTTCTTAAATATTTATACAACCGCATTAGCAAAGCTAGTCACACAGTAACCTTATGAATGCAATGGAAATGGTATAAAAATGTTGGATTTTCATTACTTATGGATTCCAATTGTAATTTCATCATGATTTTTGCTTTGTGACAGTCATTTTCAGAGTACTTATTTCAATCTTGAGATCTTTTATTTACTTATATGGAATCTCTTGACTATTTTTGTCGGTCCTGGGTTTTTATATGTCCTATTGAGGACACTGCCCTTGTTTTTATTTTCTCTCTCTCTCTCTCTCTCTCTGACCACCACTCTTTTAATTTCTTGTTTTCCTCTTGCTCCCATCCCCAGGTCAGGTGAGTCATATCTAATTTGACTTTCTTTCACATGAATGGTCAATGACACCTCAGTTGAGCCACATCTGAAGTGTTAGTGTGTGGATAGGTATATATCTTTGTATATTACTTATAAGCACAATCTTATCAGCCACCCTAGGTTAACTGACCCAGTTTCTTTGTTAGAAACCTGTTTATGACTACTTATTGTGTAGGTATGTGTTTTTGTGCAGTAGATGCACACATATCTGTTGATGTATTCTTTTAATACCCTAAACATACTCCACTCAACTGTATTTTAATGTTTTCTTAAAGGGAAGTGGGGGGGGGGTTATAGTGGAAGCTAGAAGTGTTACTTTTTAAAAGTTAAGTAACAGAACCAATTTTAAAAAATAAATATTCAGATATGTGTGTGCATGCCGTTTGAGATGTTTATAATCTTCAGCTGCAACAGTTCACCAAAATTGAGTCTTCTGAATTTTTGTTCCTTTACTTGAAAAAGCATCAGACAGACTTTTGGGAGATAGCAGATCCAATGAGTAAAACACTTTACCCATTGTACACTTGTTTTATTTCTTTTTCAGGTTTTGATTTTGCTTTCTTTGTTCAACAGGTGACATTAGAACTAGTCACTTAAGTTTCTTGATTAATCCATAATGAAAAATCAGTAGCAACGCAAAGGGTTACACCCCTCAACACATACATGCATATAACAACCCTTTCTTTTTTATTTTTACTTAGTCCCATGCTCTGTCTTCATTTCTTGAGATTTCTGGAAATGTTTTCTGTTGCATGTTTACTGGTTGCTCCCTTCCCATTATATGTGATTTCTGTGTTCAATCCTATGCCCAGGCAGATAAATCATATTATTCCTCTCCCAATACTTTTTATAGTTATTGCAATTTTAAAGCAACAGGTCTTCTGTTTTTTTTTTTCCACTTGTGATAGTTTGTCCAGAAAGGGAGCAGAACCAAGTCTGATTCATATTAATGTTTATTTGAAGGCAGAGCTGAAGTTCAGCTGACATTTTGTTAAGTTCTATCATGAGATCGAAATATTTGCTTCTCTTTTTGTGATTTCTTCTTTTAAGGCTTTTTATGATCTTATCTAAGTATTTTTATTTGTATGACAGATCATTATTATTTTTGCATGATAACACCAGAAGTATTTTTGTGAAGTATCAAATACTGGTTTCCATTCCAAATGTGTTTGTGAATATATTGTTTTGCCCAAATACAAATCTGAAAAGCAATTGCAAGTTCTTCTCTGGTTGCCCCATGTATGTGATGGTGTACCAAAATTGGCTTAGTGCAATGTATATTCAAAACAAAATCTATGAAACATTTGTCTAGTTACTAATTAATGAAATGAAAATTAATCTGAATATATTAATAAGATTTTTTTCTTTTTTCATTTTCAGTGGAACAAGAAAATGACCTCCTTGTATGTGGTGACTGCCAAACGAACTTTCCACTTAAAGATATCCAGAAATTCATAAAACACAAAGTTTTACGCTGCAACAAAGAAAACATCAGTGTATTAGACTCAGAGGCAGAATATGAGGATGATGACTCTGAAAGTGAAACAATCTCTCAGATCGGCTCGAAGCAGCCGAGCATCTCGGCTCCTATTGCCCGGAAGGAATCCCAAGATACGAAACATTCACCTCGGCCGTCCGAACCGATGAAGGAGCTTAATCGGTCATTAGACAGCAACTCTAATAAACACAAGGAGGATGAAAATGGGAATGATGACAGACATAGTTTGCCCTTAAAATCTCATAAACAGGTAGCTGATGCTGAGTCCAATACTACGCATTCCGGTGAGTGATCACTTTTCCTATTTTTGCATTTCAATTAATATTCCCTGTCACTGTGTGTGTGTGTGTGTGTGTGTGAGAGAGAGAAAGAGAAAGCGCTATTGTTGGGCATAAAGTGAGGGGTCAGTTTTGATATGTTGTTGGAACTTGTTATTGTTTGTGTCTTTTTTTTTTTTTTGTATCCCCCTCTCTTGTTCATATTTCCTGTCTTTAGTAAATACTGGGATCCAATAAACCTAGTTTTGTATTTTAAAAAAGTAATTGTTGAATCTTTTTTAGTTTGGATCAAATTCATAAAAAACTTTTTACGAATTATGGGAAATACCGTAACTTTGAAAGTTAATTCACAAACAGCTGTTGTCTTTAGCTAGAGGTGATCATAGGCCGATGGGAAGAGGCATTCAGCAAAAAGGTGGTTTTGGTTGGAGGAGGTAAATTTGATTATGGTCCATGTATTTGGGTTTAGTAAGTAAGATTTGGCAAAAATAGCCCCCCATTCGTCTTGTGTAGATCAAAGACTAGACAGCAACATGAAATTACTTGTTCAAACCATTTTTCACTTAGTCTTTTTTTAATATTAAAATTTCTTCCTGAAATGTTATTTACTTACTAAATATAAGAGGAAAAGGGATATTAATCTGTCCTTTTCTCTCCTTCACTTATTTCTCCCTCTCTCCCCCTCTCTCTTCTCCCCCTCTCTCTCTCTTTCTTTCCCTGACACAATTTTTCCCTATTTCAATTTTCAATTTTATTTAATTTCTCCTTCCCTCTCTTTAAAATACTCCGACCAATTTTCTCTCTTAGATAAAGAATAGATAATCAATATCATGTACCAATCTCCTGAGATATCTTGCTGAAATGAAGCTTGACATATCGATATATGGCATCATACCTCTCAAAGAACATCCACCTCATCTTTTTAGATGTTTTGTTT
>VCCN01000920.1:4766625-4778257 GCA_006491835.1 Architeuthis dux
TAAGTGTATCATACATCCAATATTACCTGTATATAGTTGAGCCATCTGTTTGTTTGTTCGTGCCTCTTTTTTGCTAAAACTAAAAGGACAAATATATATATAGAGTATATATATATAGTGTATATATATATAGTGTGTATATATATATATATAGTGTATACACTACATACATATATACTTCATAGATACTTTATATATACGTATAATTATACCGCCCTAACTCATTTTGGGGGGTATCCTTTGCTGTATGAAAGTCTAATGCTAAAAAACGTGGAAAAAAGGCTAGAAAAAGGAGTGATCAGTCGTTTTTGGTACCCAACACTTAATTACCTTTTTTCAAAGAAGCGTTTCTGGCGTGGATACTGCTTACAGGGTGTAGCGGCGAAAGTCTGTTTATATGTGCCTATGTACCGTATTTTACGATATATCAGACGCGCTTTTTCTTTTAAAAATCTGTTCATCGAAATCACCCTTCACCCTTCACGGCGAAGGTCAGGATTAGGGTCAAGCCTAGGATCTACGAATCACCCTAGTTTAACGATCCAGGCAACTTTAGTATGAATATATATGGTGTATTACCAAAAACCTAACAGGGTGCGTCTTATATGCCAGTGCTTCTTATATGCCGCAAAATACGGTATATATCGATGTCTGTATGTGCTTTTATGAATATAATTTGTCTCTTATATATGATAAATATGTGTCAACACTTCCAAAGGATACCATTATATATTGTAGTATATTTGGTCTGCAAGTTTTCTTAAAGCATATTTCCTTTAATATGTCTAAGCAGGATTTTAGTAATCATCTTCTTCTTTCTACAGAGCAGCTTTCAAAACATTCAGTTGTTACGAAAAGTCCTCCCAAGCAAAAACTCTGTGATATGTAATAAATAAACCCTTTCGACAATAGTCCAACCACTCCGCTAATTTAGGTAAAGACAGTAGAAACTACAGACAGATAGCCTGTACAATGTCGTCTTTCATCTTTTGTGAGCTATCTGAAATTATGAGATCACTATCATTTGGGATTACTGACTTTAAATTATATACATATATATGTGCGGCTGTGTGTGCGTGCGTGCATTGTTCCAGAATATGGAACTAGCATGCCCAAATTTGGCTGTTCCCAGTACAGTCAACCTTCTGGAATTCAAATCGAAGATTAATCGCAATACACTTGCTTGATTTAATTCCATCTGGGCCACATTCCATCCAATCCACATTACAGGCAGCTCTTTGAATTTTTCCTGAAAAACATTGCTTTTACAACTTGTGTCCTCTTTCTATGCAACATTAATATTTTCAATAGTAGCTTAGTGAATAGTTGTTAGGTCACCAGCACATCTTCGTTGTTATTATTAATACTATAATACCCGTGAAAAGAATTCACGGATGTATTTGAATTTCTATTAAATGATTAAAAAAAAAAATAGCAGTGTATTTGTTTCTGTTGAGGAGTCCATAGTTTCAAATGGTGGCTAAGAGATATTTTTATCTGCAAAATGTTTACCCCTGAGTGGAAGAGTCCAGTGTTAGGGACAGAAAATCAAAAAGGTCACACTGCTCATTATATAAGCATATCAACTAAGAATTGAGTTGGTATCAGACTAACTATACTGGGAGGTCAGATGATCGAATCCACTAACAACGGTCAGCAAGTTTATTACATCATTACTATACGACGTGCGTCTTGATCTTTTTTTTCTCCATATGATTACTTAGCATAGTTTCGTATCAAACCATCAATAGTGGGAGATCCAATGAGGATTGAACTCACTAACAAAAGCCAGCAATATTAGCTTGTTGATCATTGCTATACGATGTGCGTTCAGATCCATTTTTCCATATTATTTATTAATATATAAGTTTTGTATCAGACGATCAATAGTTGGAGATCCAATGAGGATCGAACCCACTAACAACAGCGAGCAAGATTAGCTTACTGATCATTGTTTTACGACGTGCGTCCTGGTCCATTTTCTTTCCATATGATCTTCTTGTTAATCCCAGTGGAAGTAAATTCACGGAATTATTTAGATTGATATGTGTTTGTTTTTTTAAGGAAAAAAAACGGTGTGTTAGAAGGATTTTTAAATCCTCCCATTGGAAGAGTCCAGTGTTACGGACAACGAACCAAGAAAATCACACTGTTCATTATTAGTGTAGATTATTGTTACTAGTCCATGACCCATCGCTTCGCTGACGGTTATTATAAGTGTACAACAACAGGATCGGCTGATGGCTGCTACTGATACTATAAGTGTGACAGACACGATGGAAAGGGAGAGGGAAGAAAAGGAAGTTTAATAAGAGGATAGGAGGAGGAGGGGAGAGAAGAAAGTTTAGTACTTTAATAAGAGACTAGAAAGGGAGAGGGACTGATGGCTGCAGCTGATATTTCACTTTCCCTCAGTCCACAGCAGTGCTGTGGTTAGCACTTTCTCACCAAATGTCTGGTGGTTATCGCTGAAGGCTGAGTAACAATAAATCTTCTCAGGTCTCCAACCCTCCTCTGATCGTCCTCACACTTCACGGCAGCGCTGTGGTTTATACCGTACCAACCTTCACCAGGTTGTTATTTTGGTTGTGTTGTGTTTTGTTTTTTGTGTTGTGTTGTGTTGTGTTTTGTTTTTTGTGTTGTGGTTTGTTTTTTGTGCTGTGTTTTGTTTTGTGGTTTTGTGTGTTGTGGTTTTGTATGTTGTGGTTTTGTGTGTTCTTGTTTGGTGTGTTGTGTTTGTTTTTTTAATAATTATTCACAAATTTCTGTAGAGGATATTGCTGAATGCTAAATAACTTCCTATATAAATCAGCTGGTATATATTAGTATTAACAGATAGCATAGGCCAGAAGATTAACTGACAAAGTTTCACTTGATGTTCAATACTTGGTTCTGCATTAATACCACACTGTGTAATGTTCTAGTTCCGAGACACTTTGGGCTTCATGATGTTTTAACTTGGGGATTATTTCTCAAACTTGAGAGCACTCAAATTCAAAATATTTGCCTCATTAAGGCATCTTAATTTGTTTGAGTATCCTTTTCCATTTTGTTGTTGTTTCTCCTCATTATTATTATTATTTGAACTTTCACACCAGTAGCAACTGACGGTTTATTCTGGAGATTAAATTAGAACAAGTCTCCTGAATACTCCAGCACTCTCCTCGGTATTCTGTTTTCAGTAATGCAGTTTTCTGGATGGTCTCGATTGTTCCACGGATTTCCAGTTTCTCCAGCCTTTTTTCTATGCTTTTCAGGGTCGTTCTCAGCTCTCCAGCAATGATTGACACAACCGCCCCATTCATGTTCCATAATTTCTTATAATTATCCAGCTTTTAGCTTTATTTTTAAAAACTTTATGCAAAAGCGAAAGCCACTCTCTGACATGTTTGTTCTCATTGTTTACAATTATTGGATCTGGTCAAAGTCCAAAAGGATTTTGTGATTTCATTCTCTTAGACAGATTCTGGTTTGTGCATATACCAATATACCATTGTTCTGTATGGTAAAATTGCATCTGTTCGCACAGTGGATCATCCTTCCCACCCAGTTATGCCTATTCTGTACTCTGTCTGAGTTAACACTGCATTCACTTATTGTGTGGTTGATGGTCTTATCTCTATCTCCACATCATGGGCATTTGCCGTTCTCCTGTGTCTTATGTACCTTGAACTTGATATAATTGGTTATTATGGTGTAGTTTTGGACTTCTATTTACAGCGATTCAGACGAAACACGATTAAAAGCACTATTTTTCGCACATAGGTGGACTGACGGTTTTATATTCCTAACTTTGGTCTGAACTTGAACCATCTGTCCAAAGGAAAGGCAATTTAACTAGAAAGAACCACATCATTTATCCTCATAGTCAATAGGGAAATTAACAAGAAAACTATGTGTACAGACACAAGGCTTTATAGGGTTCCAATGGAGATTCAACTATCAATGGCTTGCGAGACTAGTAAGCCTTTACAAGCACTACAGGCAGGTGCTCTACGAAATGCTATCTTTTGTAATACCGCATTATTACGGGGAATCAAATGACATCAAGTCTCCTAAATACTCCAGGACTCTTCTCAGTATTCTCGCCGATTTCAGTAGTGCTGTCGTCTAGATAGTCTCAGTTCGGCCCTGGATTCCAGTTCTTCCAGCCCTTTTGCTAGGTTCTTGGGGACCGTTCCTAGGTCTCCGACCACTATTGGCACTACCGCCACCTTCATGTTCAATAACTTCTTCAGCTCCCTGGCATGGTCCATATATTTATCTAAATTTTCACCCTCTTTCAGCTTCACCCTGTGGTCCGCTGGGACAGCGAAATCTACTATTTGGCATGTTCTTTTATCTTTATTCTCTACCACAAGATCTGGTCTTCGGGCCTGGATTGGCTGATCCGTTTGAATTATTATTATTATTGACACATTTCTGTAGAGACATCTAAATAACATCCTATTGTAAATCAGCAGGTATATATTATTATTAATTGATATTATGTCAATTTTTATACGTTATTATAGCAGAAGATTAAATGAAAAGGTTTGAGGTTCGCTACTTTGTTCTGCATTCATACCATATTGCGACGCATTTTAGTTCAAAGACAATTTTGTCTTTATAGTATTTTAATTTGAGGATTAAAATTATATGTAAAATATTACTGAATACAACAAAAATAATAGATTGAAGGTAGTTAATGTAGGGTACGAGAGATCTTTTATGGAGCCTACGCTACTCACTGGTTTATACTCTGGCCAATAACATTTATATCAACATTCCAATTTCATATAGTATATTCAACAGCACTGTTTGACCTCAGAAGGTCATTATTGTGTACTTGATCGAATGGAAGCACACCGCGTAATCAGGTCAAATGATTTGTGTATACGTATAAACACGTGGCTTTAACCATGACACGCCTGGCTGCTGCAGGGTCAAACTCCACTCCCACTTCCATTCCAACTGAAGATGATTGCATTGTATATCTAATAAATAAATTCGTAAATATATAATACTTGTTAATTTGACTCAGTTGGTTAGAGAGCCGCCTAGCAATCACTTGATCGTGATTTCAAATCACGGTAGGGGAATGTTAATTTTATATATCGGTTTGGTTTAACGTGACGAGATAGACAAACAGTGAAGAGTTCACCCCCCTAAATAAAGTGAGGATTGTTCTTGTTACGGGGGTGGGGGGGAACAAAGTAAACTCCAACTTGGACTGGAGTTTGACAAAAACTCATAAAAGGGCGACCAGTTAGCCACAGGGGAAAACTATGCAGAAGCAGAAGCAATATAATGAGAGTGTTAAAACATTCCCACCCTTCTGTGCCGTCAAGGTGGTCAGACGAAATGGGTTCCCTGTTTAATAAAGAGGGAACCTCATCCCTTGTTCAACCTCTCATTTTCTCTCCAACCAACATTACGAATAAAGCAAGAATTCTCAACCACAACGAGAGAAGACCGAGCTGTAATCATTCTACACCCTACCACTACACGGAGAAACTCACTGGCCTACGAAAGAATAAAGTAGTTTTATCATATTGGAGTTATATCAAATCCCAAATTGGTATTGTGACTGACCCTCTATTAATTTATATCGGAAACATTTTTTAACTATCCCAGACCCCAAAATAGTGATGATGGCATGTTAAACGGAGTCGGAGGTTAGGGTTATGGGAGGTACAGGAGACTGGTATGGGATAAGAAGAAAGAGGGTGCACGCTGCTTCTATAACGGCTCACTGCAAAGCACAACGCTGAACGCTATTTTTGCCTTTTCCCCTCGTAAAGGCGTAAAGTGGCGTAAAGCGAACTTACAAAAAGCGTGGGATAATTGTATTCATTTTATTATAAGAAGAACCATTCCGATTCCATTAAACAATGTCTTCACCAGACGAAGCACTGTTTTTCGAAAGCTGATATTTCTTAATGTTTTCGTAGATTTTAAACGTACACTAGTGGGCTGGCGACTTTATATCTCTAACATAGGCTTGAACTCGAACCATCTGGCCAAAGGATCGATCTGCAATTTAACCAGAAAGAATCACAACATGTATCCTCATAGTTAATGGCTAAATGAACTGGCACTGACGTAAAGCTTTATGTGATTCCAATGAGGACATGGGCGTCCGCTGACATTTTTCCAGGGGGTGGTATATTTCCTGGGGGTATGATATATTCGGAAGATATCTTAACCGCAACCCTGTTACCAGCAAAGAATTATACCATCATTTTATATGGGTACATTAAGTTGGGATTACATAAAACAACTGTACAGCACCATTATCCTGTATTAACTATAAGGTTCCAACTTTCAAACCCCTCACCCTAGGTGAGAAGGCCTGATCCAGGGGGGTGGGGGTCAAATATTCCCCAGCGGACGCCCTTAAATGAAGATTGAACTATCAATAGCTTGCGACACTAACAAGCTTTTACAAGCATTACGGGTAGGTACTCTGAGTACTCTCTTTTGCAATCCACATACAATGACCGTAATACTTCGTTCTGTTCATTATTTTACAATCGTTGGAAGCCAGGTTGTGAGGAGTGAAGAATTTCAAGAAGGGGGAGGAGAGTTTATGAATGAATGAATGAATAATTTGCATCTGGTTTAGCAGCAGTGAAATCTATGTCCGTTGCAGCAGTAGTGCAGTAGTACCGAAGCGTTAGATGCAGTGGGTGCAAGCAGTTGGCAGCAGAAACAACTGCAGTAGTAGCAACTGCAGCAGTAGTTATCATTCGACAACGGCTGGACGCCGCCATAGTCGCAGCCAAAGCAATGCTGTTTTATTCATTAAAAAACATAAATAAATAAAGTGTGGGTTTAGCGGCACTTGGAACGCAAAATACATTAGCAGCCCTAATAATTCTCGAGACTTTAGTATGAGTACTGTAGTAGCAGTAGTAATAATTAGTTGCACCTTGTGCTGATCGCAGATTTTATAAGCATATGAAAATACATCGAAGGGACCTTTTTTCTGATTTTAAATGAAAGTTTTAATTCCTGTTTTACAGATTTTGCACTGTATCGTCTGTGCCCTTCAGTATGATGAATTGCTAATGTTGTATACGTTATGGCAGTGGTTTCCAACTGGGGAGTTCCCCCCATGGGGGAATTTGGGTAGTCTAAGGGGTGAATAAGTCTATTAGGTAAAAATAAAAGTCCAGTCTAGAGATAGGGTTTTCTGCACTTCTATCTATCAAGTCGAATGCTCGAAATAAGCTCCAAGTTGAGAGTGATTTAAGATGTGCTCTCTCAATAATAGACCCACAGATCGAAGAACTAGTAGCAAAAAACAGGAACAGCGATCACATTGGTGTGTATATCAGTTACGATAGCAGAATTCTTATTTTTTTGTAATAAATTGGAATTTCAAATGATGTGTTCTAATTATTTTCGCTTGCTTTATTTGAGTAACAAATACACAGCAGCAGCTGTACAATTATAAAGTTAAACTAATTCTTAGTATGAAGCTGTCTAATTATACTTAAAATAAGTTATTATTTGAAATTATTCTTTGTTGCAACTTAATAAATGGAAGGGGGAATACTAGTAATCTTATTGACAAAAGTGGGGAATGGCCCGAAAAGGTTGGGAACCACTGCGTTAGAGTGTAGCACATTTCACAAGCACAGACGGCTTACGAATAAGAGAATGTAAAAGATCTAGATTCTAGCTCATGGCCAGCGACTCAAGACAAACATGTCTTTTACTTGCATAATTAAAGAACCAATGCCTTGTCTAAACAGAGACCATGGAATTGACGGACTGAGTTCGAGTTTCGGCTGGGGCTGTTTACGTTCACTTTGCACTAATGCCCTCAACTATGTGTAAATAGCAGAGCAGTCGGAGGTTACCCAGACAGAAAAAGACCTACAGCTTGGCAGTTGCCATAGCTGATGCCTAGTCTCGGTAAAGGAGGAAGGTTGGGCGTAGACCTAGCAACTCCACCCCGTAAAAATCCTACTTGCAACTAAAACTGCAGCAAAGTGGTTGCGGTCCTATGTTATACAATGAGTCTACAGGAATTTTAAAAAATATTTTAAATATTGCAATAAGAATAGACCTTCATACCCAGTGGGTATTGCTTAACACTATCTGATAAAAGATAAAGGGGTTCTTTGCCCACGTCTACGACCCAAGCTTTAATTCTCCTTGTTGGAGATGTAGTCATGAGTTTTTCCGATTTGTAATATTGGATAACATCTCGAACCAATCTCCAATCTTTCAATCTGACGTTCTAACCAATAAGCCATACCAACAAAACACTCAATGTATATCATTGAGTGTGTACAAAAGTTCCCAGAGTTTCCTTTGAATACGAAAGACTGAATACACAGTTGAAAACCGTTTTTTTTATAGAAACCTTTGCACACGACCAATAATTATAACATTTTTAGAAAGGAAAAAGAATTAAGTTTTTAGGTTTTATACGCCGTGAGAATCATGAACTTGTTTGGAAGAACTTTCTTTTTTTGAGATGCCTTCTTCCAGTTGACTTTGTGCCCAGAACATTCTTCAACCCACCGCTTACAATGGATCTTTGGAACTCTAGATTGCTAGTTTCTTGTTATAATCATTGTGCTACAAGTGTCTTTGAATAAAGCGACAGGAAGAGTAGCCAAAATTATGTTTTCAGAAAATGGCCGCATAAGAATCGTAGGAATATAAACAACAGTAGATATGTATATCCAGTAGGAATCGCAGATTCTACAAAAGATTAGCACAATGCAATATATTATACATACTATATTTTGACTTACTGCTTATTAGAAAGGTCCCATGCCCTATGTTATCTCTAAAACTAGTTTACGTTATACAGATTTAAAAAAATTTTTAAAAATGTATTTTAGACATAACAACACATTTTGAAACGCTAGTCCACCGTTCTAACCTTTGAGCCGTAACGGCAAGTACAAATGACATCAGGAGCAGTAGTAATAATTATGTCGTTAGAAAATAGCCGTATCAAAATAAGGGGCAGTATTGGTAGTAAGAGAAGTGGTAGTAGTTGAAGTAGGGTTCGTTAATATTAGCAAGGAGCATGAATATCGGCCCAGCAGCTCAGGCCCAAACAATGATTATAAGATGAGGCAGACGACAGGAAGACGCTGTGATGATATACAGCATCATTCATATTTTATTCATTGTCTTTCATGAAAGAAATCTGAAGGGAGTTGTTTTGATTTTCTTCGTTTGTTTTTTAATTATTTTTTTATTATTTCATTGCCCCATTTTTCTCTTTGCTTTTCGTTTCCATTTTATTTTATTTTTCTCCACTATTTTCATTTTTGTTGTGTTTGGATTTTGTTTTCATTTTCAGATTTATTTCTCCATTTACCAGTTTTCTTCCTCCACTTTGTTCTTCTTCATTAACTTCTTTTTATATACAATTCCCTTTTCTAGCCTTGATCACACCTTTTCTTTTCTTTTCGTCAGCTCACCTTTCTTTCATTCTTTTTCTTTCTTTATTTTCCTTTTTCTTTTTTCTTTCTTTTTGCTTCTTTTTCCTCTTTTTGTGTTTTCTTTCTTTCTTTTTGCTTGTTTTCTTTCTCTCTTTCTTTTTCTTTCTTTCTTTCTTTCTTTTTCTTTCTTTATTTTCCTTTTTCTTTTTTCTTTCTTTTTGCTTCTTTTTCTTCTTTTTTGTTTTCTTTCTTTCTTTTTTGTCTTTCCCTTTGCCTTTCTTTTGATTTCTTTCTTTTGCTTTCTTTCTCTCTTTTTGCTTGTTTTCTTTCTCTCTTTCTTTTTCTTTCTTTCTTTTTCTTTCTTTCCCTCTTTCTTTATCTTTCGTTCTTTCTTCCCTTTTCTTCCTTTTTTTCTTTTTCTATCTATCTATCTTTTCTTTCTTCTTTTCTTCCTTATTTCCATTCGTTTCCCACACCCTGTTTATTCTCTCTCTCCCCTCTCTCTCTTCTCCTTTTCGTTCTCCCCCTTTCTTTCATTCTCCGCCCTTCGTCATTCACAATTCAAATTTGATTTATGAACTTCCCAATTAACTCAGACTTGATTCTCATTATATTTATATATTTATTTATCAATTTGATTCCCAAATTTCCTTGAGCGCTAGTCCTGTCTTACGTACAATCCCCGAAGCAAACTATTTGTATTCACCTCCTAGCATCACGTACGCAGAAACGTCAAAATATATCATTAAATTTAAAATTAAACATAATTATAACAAAAAGCAAACAATTTATATAGACGAACAACATATTAGGGATAACGGCTACCATATTTTTCCTTCCCTTAAAATTATGGTTATAAAATACCTGATACATATGGAGATATCTGTCGTGGATTTCTGGTAAAAGGTCTGAGGAGAAGACTTACCTAAGGCTGAGACTCATTTTCCTTAGCGAATAATCGAATCAACCATATACCAATAAGATAAACGGAGAAGTCATTTCTATATGACGATTTTATGTAAAAAATAATCAGGTAAAAATCAATATTCTTTTCGTGGATTTCGTTAATGTTTCGATGTTTATTTTCATCATCATTAAATTCTACGAAATGAGTTTGGAAGTGTTCTAATTTCATTAAGGAGAGTGAAAAGAAAACAATGAAATAAGATAAAAACAATGCATTAAAACAGAACTCAGCAAAACATAAACGCTGGAGTCCATTTAAGTAATAACAAAATTTGAATTTCATGTAAAAGAGTTGACAGACATAATCTTATATCGATTATAATATGAGAAGACAGGTTAAAAGAATAAAAGAACTAATCCTTTTACCAAAAAGGCAATTCTACCATTTAATACAAGCATCAGAAATGTATGTGTTAAAAGCACTCTAAATCAGTTAAAGTTTATATTTATATTATTTTGCTGTGTAATGTACTGTACAATTGATTGGCAGAAATCCTGCTTTCGTTTCGAGCTATTTAAAATATCAAACATGCATCTCACACATTTGGACTGGAAGACTGGAAGTTTGAAATTTCATACCTTGTGCTCAAGTTGATAGCCAAGGAGAATACAGCCTCTAAGAAACAAAAAATGACAAAATGAATCACGAGAAAGTTTACATAGAAATCAGTGACAGCGAGTCTACATTTGATGCCCGAAAGACAAGACACTTTAATATCTCTTACCAAGTCTACAACATATATATATAAGTATATATACGAGGGTAGATAAATAAGTTAGTAGCCTCTCTCTTTCTCTCTCACACACACACTGCCCAATTGCGTCGTGGGAAAAATTATTTTAGTAACTGCAAAAACTCTTCACGGTTGATCGTCTTTTTCATACACACTAGCATCCATATACAAACATACACACACATATGTAAATTAAGCATAAATAGACCTAGCTGTATACACACACTAGAACCCCCTCCTTATCCAATAGTAGAAACACGAACACATGCACAGGGACGCATAGAGACACACTGACTGGACATCTAAGACCATGCCGGCACACCGACTTATTTAGACAGGGAACATAAATCACACCCCATACCCCACCCACTTAATCGCTGATACACAGAACCACCTAATCTAAACCCCTTCACCCTACCTGCTCGAAACCATACACAAAACTCTCAGCCAAAATGTAGGTCACATGCTCTCTGTTTTCCTCAACAAAAACAGTTCACTTCTTTCGACCATCTTTCGACCATCCCAGCATGGATG
>VCCN01000920.1:4860016-4880029 GCA_006491835.1 Architeuthis dux
ATATATAAATGAATTAATGAATGAATATGTACACATGTACATAGAAAATATTAGACTGACACAGATAGATACACAAAATGATGAATAAGTGAAAAAATGTCGAACACTAAATTTGGCGACCATTTATAAATCGGTCTTGACACCATAAAAAAATATGAAAATTGTTCTAAATATGACTTTTATAAGTATAGAAACTTGAGTATGTTTGTTGGAGTGGGGATAAAATGGAAGAGAGTTGAAGTGATTCCTCACAGAATGGGATTTTTTTTCCTTTACCCATATTACTTTATTATTTTCCCGATCTGTTTGATAAGATGTTCGGATTATGATAAAAAGAAATATGATTTTGTCGGCTGCTTAGACGTTTTCAAGCCGAACGGAGACGGATTGCCGCCCGAGACGAAGGCATAAAGGCAGAATTGAAAACACTTCGGACAACATATTAGTCTGGAGACATCTAGACACGAAGAGGTGGGCAGGCGAGATAATAGGGTACTGGAAGAGAGAGGGGGTGGAGGGCGAGGAAGGATAAAAGAGAGTAGAGAAATGAGCAGAGGAGGAAATTAGAAAGAGGAGGAGTTAAAAGTAAAAGAGGAGGAGCAAAGGAAAGAGGATGATGAAAGAAGAGGAGAAAGGAAAGAGGAGGATGAAGATGAGGGAAAAGAGGAGAGGAAGATAAAAGAAAAGAGGGAGAAGGAAAGAGGAGGATATTAGTAAAGAGGAGAAGAAGAGGAAAGAAGAAGATGAAAGAAAAGAGGAGGAGGAGAGGAAGATGAAATAAAGGAGGGGGGAAAGGAAAGAGGGAGATGAATGAAAAGACGTGGAAAGGGAAGAGGAGGATTAAAGTAAAGGGGAGGGAGAAAGGAAGGAGAAGATGAAAGGAAAGAGGATGAGGAGTGGAAAGAGAAAGATGAAAGAAAAAGGGGAGGATAATGAGGAGAGGAAAGAGGAAGATGAAAGATAAGAGAAGGTAAGGGGAAATAGAAGAAAGATGGATAAAGATACCAATAGATGAAAGAAGAAAGGCATAAATCGTTAGAATTCTTTTTAAATAAAACAAAAATATAGAAAGGAAGATAAATAATATCGATGAAAGGAAGAAGATAAACATTAAACACTATTGAAAAGATGGCAATTAAAAAATATTGAAGAAAAAGGTCATTATTGTGGTTATGGTAATAATCTATACAAAGGTAATGATTACGACGATTAAGAGGATTATTTAAGAAGAAGATTATTATTTTATACTTGTTGAGACTTCACACCTATCGTACCTCGTAGCTCTTACCGGAGATCAAGTGACAGCAAATTTCATCAACACCCCAGCACTCTCCTCTATATTCTCACTGATTTTTAGTAATACGGGTTTTCTCCCGCTATCCGAAAGTAGAGCATTCCTATGAAACCTTTCCTAAGCCAAAATGGCGTAAAGCGATGAAGCAATTACCATTAATTGATATGGGAAACCTTTTGAGCGTTCCCAGACCAAAACATAAACCTGCATTAGATTTTTCGATACGATTGACACTGCAAAAAAGATTGCAGAAAAGTATGACTTGAGTTTTGTAAGGGCTCGTAGGTTTATGGCAGGTTTGCAGGATGTTTTCTTTGCATATAGTATGACAGAAAAATGCATGAGGCTAAGCCAAAAGCTTAGAGGCCAAAAGCGACAAGGAACCTCGACCTTCAATATAGAGGCCGACAGACGTAGAAGAAAGTTATTTTTGTGGGAGTGCTCAGAAATGTTCCCCGTATGAATTGATAGTAGTGGCTTCTTTGCTTTATGCCATTTCCGATAGCGGGGGAAACATGTAGTATTGATGATCTTTCGAAAAAGCAAAGTTACCCGAAGCGAGCATTCGAGAAGCGTAGTATACGTGTATTTTCTTTTAATGATTTCAATTCTTTTCCAGCTTCACAATTCTTTCCGTGTTTTTATTTTCTTCGTGACCGTTCCAAGTGCTCCAATAAAAAATACAAAAATCAATTTCATAAATTTTAAAATTCTCTGGCAAGGTCCAGATATCAGTTTTTCATTTTCCTGCATTTCATTCTGTGGGTTGCTGGAACGGTGATATGCACTATCTGACAGGTCTTCCTTTCTTTGTTTACGATGACTAGATCTTACCACCTGGCTTGGATCAGGTGATCTGAAGAAATTTCAAAATTTGATAGAATTTATGGTTTTTCTGTCTATAACTTTGAGAAGAGTCATTAACATACTAACTTTTTTGTTTGAACAATCTAATCTCTTCCTCCCTTCTTTGATGTTGTCACAACGTTTCGTCCGATTCATTCCACGGCCTTCTTCCGCAAGGCTTGTAAATAAGTTATTCTATCTTAGCAGAGACAGAGAGATGACAGACAGACAGATGGGGTGGAAACTGTTCACACGGAAAGTACAATAAACACGATATTAGAAAAGAGGAAAATGAATAATGACAGAAAGATGGTAGAACAATGAACTCCCTATTCATCCATTCCTTCAAAGTGTTAATGAAAGGAAAAGGAAGAGAATGAAGAAGATAGAAAAGATGACAAGAGAAAGTAAAGAGAGAACATAACTATAAGAGAGAAAGGATTGTAAACTTGAAAGAGAAGAAAAGAAAAAAGTATAGAGGGACAGAAATAGTGGAGGAAAAGGGATGCAAACTTGTAAGAGAGGAAATATAAGGAAACGAAAGGGGACAGACATTGAAGAGAAAAGGACGAGAACTCAAAAGAGAGGGAAACGAAAGGCATGAAGTGAAAAGGTAGGAAAGCAGCAAGAAGTGTGTGAGGGTGGGGGGATATTGCTGCAGGAAAGTTGTGAGGAATAGTTTTAAAAAAGGAGGAGTGAAAAGAAATAAGGAGGGGGGACTGAAGAGAGTTTGATTCCATAAACTATATGCAGATGCATTTATTGAAGGAAATGGGTTGGTTTTCAGATGGACGTTGACCGGGTTGAAAGTTGTCGGATTAGCTTTAAGAAATAATGAAATAATGAAAGAAGTAGATACAAGAATGAAAGAAAGATGGAAAGAAGGATGGATAAAACGTAAGAAGGAACCAGGAGACAAAAGAGCGAAGTAAGTAATGAGAAGAAAACAATAATGAAAAAGATTGAAGTAATATGAGCGTAGGAAAATAAAACATTTAACGGAAAGAGTAAAGGAAGAAGGTAAAGGAAAATGAAAGAAAGAAAAAAAGAAATAGGAAGCAGAAAGGAGGATAGAAAAAAAAGAAGAAATTCTCATAATAAATGACCGAATAAATGAAAAATAAAACAGGTCTGGTTAGTCACTCAATAGAAACCGTCACGTGACCAACATCTTTTGGCAGCATGCCGTGTTGGAGGTGAGCAATTAAACAAATTGTAAAAGGGGTGATCAATGAATAAGCTACTCCTCTCACATTTTGTTGGGCAATGATCACTAAAAAATCTGAATTTTCAAAAAAACAAGCGTGAATTCTGCCGAAGGAATTTAAAAGAAAAGTTATTTCTAGACATAATAAGAAGTAAATATTTTACATTTTCAGCCCTCTAGCTCGATTGGTGCGGTCGGTACGTGTGATACGTACATACATAGCCAGCCAGACCAACTTGAAAACTGAAGAAACCTATATTGACAATTTTGGTTGACGGTTTCTAATTAAACATAATAAGTGAATGGCTGAATGAACGAATGGAGAGACAATGGACAAAAAGAGGAAGGATAACAGGTAAAAGTAAATAATTACCGTAAATTGCGGCGTACAAGGCGACCTGGCGTATAAGTCGACCACAAGATTTTTTGCTCAAAAACTTGGTTTAGGCCGGTACATTTCATAGGCATTTTACACTCGCCGTATAAGTCGACCCCTAGTTTTCGAAAGATTCTAGGCTTAGAATTTCGACTCATACGCCACAATTTACGGTAGATAAGCGAGTAAAAGGTGGAATAAAGTTAAGAAGGACGGAAGTGAGGAAGGAAGGAAGGAAGGAATGGAGGGAGGGAGGAAGTATAGAGGGGAGAAATGAGAGAAGAACTGATATAAATAGTATTGAAAATGCACATAAATTGAAAGAAAGATGAAAAGAAAGTAAGTACGTAAGGAATGGGGGAAGGAAGGAAGGAATGGAGGGAGGAAGGAAGGAAGGAAGGAAGGAAGGAAGGAAGGAAGGAAGGGTGGAAGGAAAGGTTGGAGGGAGGGAGGAAGGAAACAGGAAAAATAAGGAGAATTGAAAGAAGGGCATCCGATGTAAATGAACTAATGATAAATAAACATAACAAATAAATAAAACGAAAGAAAGAAAAATCAAAATAAACAAATGAGAAACCAAGTAATTAAAAAGAGAAAGAAAGAACGTAAAGAATTGGTGAAAATTTAAAAACAAAAAACAAAGACGGAAGAAAAATCTAGAGAAAAAAAAGAAAAATCTGAAAAATAAGCCTAAATAAATGAACAGATAAAAGGAATGAAATGATTTCTTCACGTGTTACTCCTACTCTATTTCACTTCACAAGACATCACACGTGTATATATAAACAAATGTATATTTTGTCGGCCTTTGCTCTCTTGTAAGAGCTGAAATGAATATCACTAATAACCTTAACACAAGGGACCCCATTGCTCCCAAACATTTCCCTCTTCGATTCAGTAAAAGGACGGGTACCGTCTAGATCTTCTTGACATGTGCAATGGCCTTGAGAAACCGGAGGGTGCTGAGAACCTTCATTGTGGGACGCCATTCATGGACCCTTACGTCAGATTTAGCAGAATTCCGAGCTGATGGTGTCATTTTGCAAGCACTAGTTAAGGCAGGGGTCGGCAAACTACGACCTGTGACCTCTTTTCATCCGGACCGCCGACTTTATTGAATATATGGCGTTGTATACAAAAATTCTTCCAGTAAAATTCAGTATCCGAAAATTGAGCAAAAGTCTAATTTTTGCAGTGGTCTCAAATGAATCAATGTTTTATAACTAAACAGTGTTGCCAATTCAAAAAATAATTTCCCACTAGTTTGACTGTCAAAAAGCGCTAAATTTGTTTAAAATAACCAAGGATGGCCAAAAACTAACAAAAGACACTAAAAATGGTTTAAGATAGCCAACAAATGTTTAAAATGTTTAAGCGCAATGTTTTGCATTGTCAAAACAAGACACGCGCTGAATCTAGCACGAAACGCACTAAATCGGCAACACTGTAGCTAAACATATTTTAACACTACACAAACTGTTTACATAGCCTTGTATGATCATTGTTTCATTTGTTATTCGCCTTGGCTCACAAGACTTAAAAACATTTCTAATCCGGCCCGTCACCAAAACAGTTTGCCGACCCATGGGTTAAGGCATGGGTTCAATTTCGCAATGGTCTGCGATAGCCATACGGTATCTATATATTATAATGGAGCGAAGTGTGATGTTTACATACACTTAGGTTCATACACGTGTGTGAATGTGTAAAACACTACAGAATGATCACCAGAGCCAGAGGTGTTCTTCTTATTTCTGTGAGGTCAATGAGACAGCCTTATAGAAAAGCATTATTGTTAAAGGTTTGGTGGTTAATTTTAGAATTAAGAAAACCTTTTGCAGCCTCTCTAATGATGAAAAAATAAAGTCTTCAAAAACAGGTCTGGTTAGTCACTCAATAGAAACCGTCACGTGACCACCATCTTTTCGCAACATGCTGTGTTTAGTGTGAGCAATTAAAGACATTGAAATGGGTGTGATCAATGAATAAGTTACTTCCTCTCTCCTTTTGTTGGGCGGCAATCAAAGTCCGAATTTTCAAGAGAACAAGCGTGAACACTGCCGGATACACACTAAGGGGCAAATTTATCATAAACTTAAATTGTAAATTACCCCCCCCCACTAAAAACCTGTTGGGGGGGGGTAAAAAAACACTGTTCTAGACATAATACGGAGTAAATGTTTTAATGTTTAGCCCTCTAGCTCCATTGGTGCGGTTTATATGCGTGATACATAGCTAACCAGCCAGACCAGCTTAAAAACTGAAGAAACTTCTGTTGATGTTGACTATTGACTACTAACAATTAGTGTGTATAAACGCCAATACGTACTCTCCAAAGAAAGAGCAAATAATGTGAGATTCCCTATTATTGATTCCACAACAGTGTTGTACCAGACGAAGTTATGGCGAATAAATAACTATGAGTTCATTAAAAGGATAATTTGTTAATGATTTAAAATCATTTAGACGCTAAGTGTTTATTTAAGATAATTAATATCCGCTACATGAACCCCTGAAGGTATGATTTCCATTGTGCGCGATTCTACTCCGCTAGAAAAGTCTATGTTCTCATTCTGCAGTATGAATGATGGTAATAGCTAGTCAAAAGAAGGGCAAGTAACTCTGATTGCTGTGACAGTGATTGTTGTGACAGTGATGACTGTTTATATTCACCCTAATATTAAGTACTTGAATGTCCTAGAAATAGGCTTTTTTGACAGCAGGTAATTGCGTCATTAAGCCAGCTTCAGTTGAGTTAGGGTAGGATTAAAATAATATGAGAATTTGTAGTCAAACCTGCAGGTGAGATTGGCGGCGGTCAATGGAGTCGGCGACCCGAGTTCAAACTCCAGTCGCGCTTTGCACTTTGAAAAACCATCTCTTCTTCAGCTATAGGTAGAATAACAGGGCAGATTGGGTTCTATAGCTTTGGGAGGGCAACCAGTCTAGGAGAAGGACAGCTCTGAGTCCAATACCAATGAGTAGAGTCCCCTTAAGGCGGTTTGACGCCCACCTTGACGTCCTTCCGGTAGCTCCTGCAACCAAGCTGATGCCTGACGTATCGCTTTCTGCTTTCCGCTGGACTACATCAGCAAGGCTGAGAGGGGGATTCTGAGGACTGAGCATCCCAGGATTTCCATACGCTTCGAAATTTATTCTGTAGTGTTGCTCTTTATATGACACACGCGTGCGCAGACTTCTTTATTTTAAATATTAAACATACGCACATATTAAACATACTTCCTTTGTTGTTTTCATACATTTGATATTTTCGACTTTCATTTTATGTTATTTCTTGTTTTTCTCTCTCCATTTTTCAATCATTTCTCGCACTTTTCTTTCCTTCTCTCTTTCTCTCTTCACATCTCTATCTTTTTTCATTCATTCTTCACTGTGTTCTTTGGTTTGTTTCTTTGTCTCTTTTCACCAATCTCTGTCTTTCTAGTCTTCCGTCTCTTTCTTAACTTTCTTCCTTCCTTTCTTTTTTCTTTCTTCCTCCTTTCTTTTTTCTTTCTTCCTCCCTTTCTCTCTTTCTTCATTTCTCTCTTTCTTTCTTTCTTTCTGTCCTTCGCTCGTTTTCCGTTTCTTTCGTAACTTTCTTCCTGGCTTTCTTTCTTTTTTTCTTTCTCCCTTTCTTTTTTTCGTTTTCCTCCCTTTCTGTCTTTCTTTCTTTCTTTCTTTCTTTCTTTCTTTCTTTCTGTCCTTTGCTCGTTTTCCGTTTCTTTCGTAACTTTCTTCCTGGCTTTCTTTCTTTCTTTCTTTCTTTCTTTCTTTCTTTCTTTCTGTCCTTTGCTCGTTTTCCGTTTCTTTCTTAACTTTCTTTCTCTGTCTTTCTTCATTTATTTCTTTCTGCCCCTCTGTGTATTTCCTTCTTCTTCTACATTTCTTTCCTTTTCTTTGCCTTCTTGCCTACATTTCTTTCATATTTTCCTTGTTCTTTCTTTCCAATCCTTTTCACATACATAAAGTTCCACTCGGAACTTTTCACACGAAACCCTTTCCCAAATTAGAAAAAAAGGGAAGAATTTTCTCTATCAGTTCAAATGAAAGATTTGATGATAGAAAAAAACATAAAAATGGCGGATGATGTGTTGACTCTAAGTACCCACAGCTGGCGAAAAGGTCCTCCACTTCGCTTCACCCGACGATACCAATACCATCACCCCCTAACCCTTTCAATCATCATTACTGTAGTCACCACCTCCACAACGGCGACCATTATCAATTCTACCATCGCTGACACTTTCATTATTATTACTGACATCGCCGCCATCACCACCACGACTAGCCGTGTGAATCTGATCATTGTCAAAGCGGCTATTATCTATGACTCTACCATTTCTACCATCAACCCCACCATCTAATTCAACCCGACCCAACTACGTCATTGACTCTTTTTCCACACCACTACCATTCTCATCATTACCTAACCCAGATAGTCAGTATCACCAAGAAACCATTGGCACCTTTCTACGATTATCAAAACCACTATCATTAACAAAAAGAATCGTATATGGGTAGCATACCTGACTGTACCCACTTTATGAAACCGTGTTAGTCAGGGTTTCAAATTCATTGAAAGTCCGGAACACTCTAGCAACGAACACATCTGTATAGGGCCGGTCCGTCCATTAGGTGAACCTAGGCGGTCGCCTAGGGCGCTAATGTCCTAGGGGGGCACTCCAAACTAGAAAAAAAATAGTCGTTAAAATACAACCGGAGGCGCAAATTTCAAGTCTCGCCTAGGGCGCATGGAACCCTTGGATTTGTATACTTAAAAAATGTGCATCATCCAAGTGATGTAAAATCATTTCAGTCGAACAATTTTAAAACAAAAAGATAAATGCAATTCCGAAGAACATAACTGTAGATAATTGTTATTTGTTTAACATGTTTCACCGTATTTCCCGGCCTTGACGGACGCCTCGGCCTCAAAGATGCATCCCAATTTTGGGGAAAAAAGAGGTCTCTGCATTTGACCTACCTTAATAAAACGTTTTGTGGGTGTCTTAATTACATGTAGATCATTTTGATCACCTACATATACGCTGCATTTGTCTTTTTCTGTTACAATACGGAGACACGGTAAGTTTACAGCCAAAATTTACACTTAGCTTAACGATACGGGAATTCATTTTTATGATTATGTACATATTCTTTAATTATTTACGATACTTTTGTTCATTTACTATTTTATGCTAAGTATAATTTATACGCTCCATTCAGAGGTCATACACAGGAGTTCAGATTACTGTCTATCATAGATTACCTTCCTCTGCGGTTGGCCGGTAGGACGCAGAGTAAATCTTCGAGACTTATTTCGGGAAAAAAATAACGTCTTTGACGTAACACGGTGACTTATAGAACTATTGCTACTACCAGTGTAATTTTGATTTGGCTTAAACCCAATCTGATAAAAAGAAATGGTGTTTCTTGGATACCTGAACTTGTTCAAATCTACCGGTTATGTGTTTGTCACCTTTGAAGTTTGTGATTTGAAACGTGAAAAGTAAAGTTAAGTAAGCAAGCAGTGTGTCCACCCCCGCACTTGCCGGGGAGCGAGCAATGTAGGTATTTAGCTGTTTTGCTGAATCCCTATTCCATCCAACATTCAACACGGTAACTTTTCGAAGTAGACTTGCCACAAAATGAAAACACTGCAGACATCAGGCATTACCTTAAATCTTCATTCTTTGTACAATGAAGCGTACAGTTGAGGTAACTGAGCAGCAATATTGCCTAGATTTGTATCACTTATATTCCTGCATAAAACGATGCCGGGTCGGTAACTACCATTGATCTTAGCATTTCCATCGTTTTTTAAACTACCACCTTTCTTATCACTAAAAATAACACCCTTGCCCCACCAGTGAAGCCATATCGGTCTATCCTATCGCTTATAGCAGAGGGCAAGTACGAATGTTATTGATGGTCAGGTTGATAAGAAGAAGCAATTAAATGTTGGTCTTGAAAACTGATTGGGGAGAGATTGGAGAAGGAAAGATATTCGTCGACTCTTTTAATAAAGCAGACATCACACAATTTTCTTCGTTTTTCTTCCTCCACTTTATTCTTCTTTCGTTCTTTCTTTCCTTTTTCCTTTTCATTCTTTACCTACTCTTTTTAACCATACAAGCTTGCTTGCCTCATTCTCACCTTCCATGCTTTCTTTCTCATCTTCCCTCCTTCTTTTCGTTTGTCAAACTCCAATTCCACCGTGACAAGAACAATCCACACCTAATTTAGGGGAGTAAACTTTTCTCTGTTTGTCTGTCCTGTCACGTTAAACCAAATATATATAAAATTAACATTTCCCTACCGTGATTTCAAATCACGACCAAATGATCGGTGGCCTCTCTCTTACCGACTGAACCAAACTGAAAAGTCTTACATAATTACGAAAATTTAAGTAAAAAATATGGTATGGTTTATTCCATTCTAATAGATAAGTACATTTATCCTAAAAAATATATATTTTTATATTTTTTTATTTATTAAATATACAATACAAAAGTTGCAGTAATCATCTTCTGTTGGGATAGAAGTAAGGAGGTGAGTTTGACCCTGCATCAGCCAGGCTTTCTTCTCATTTCTTAAATACTTCCTACGTTTATTTCATCGTCATTGTTGCCTCTCTTTATTCTTGCTTTACTTCTTTCCTCTCTTCTTTTTTTTCTGCGCTACTTGCTTCATTCTTTCTTGTGTTGCCTGTTTCACTCTTTCGTTCCTCGCTTACATTTTTCCCTTCTTCTGTTCTTTTCCTTCATTCTTCACTGCCAGTTTCTTTATTTCATTCCTTCCTTGCTTTCTTCCCTTTCTTTCCTTTTTTCTTTCTTCATTCATTGTCAGTTTCCCTCTTTCGTTCCTCTCTTTCTTTCTTTCTTTCTTTCTTCCTATCTTCTCTACTTTTCTTCCCTTCTTTCATTGCTACTTTCCAACATTTCTTTCCCTTTCCAACTATTTAATTTCTTTTTCCTTCTTTTATTTTTTCAACCCTTGCTCACTTGTTTGTTTGTCTCCATCTTGTATATTTTCATTGTCACCTTTCCAGGGTTTATTTTAACGTGCAGTAGACCCCTGCTTGTGCAGTTCTAAATCAATGTGTGCACGAGGTAGTGTAGTACGAGTTTCCTTCATCAACACGATGGAATTATGGAATACTAGGATAAAAGCGACACATTTAATAAATTACATATAATATAGCGAATTTACAACTACATTAGGTCTTTTAAAGTACTTGCCTCACCATTGATAGGTGACAATGAATATCAATTATGGGTGGAGTGAAACGTAACACTTGGTCAACTTACCAGAACCTATATTCTACGAAGGGGATATACTTATAATTAACAGGCAGTGTAAGCGAGAGGAAATTTTGCGCCCCTTCACATGTCCCCCTCTTCCTACGCCAGACCATTATCATTCACAATGAATATAAAGCAAATACAAATTATTGACAACACTTAAAATTTATAAAATGTTAAAAATAGCCATTACAAATGGTTCTCAGACTCATCAGACTGGGTCATGGCACCTGCCCCAAAAGATTTGTACAGTTCTAAAATAATAATTGTTACATTCAGTCTATGAATATTATACGTAAATGTAACAACTATTATGGGACAGAGGTAGTAACCATTTACTGAATTATACATTAAATTCAGTTCATTAAGTTAGACATCTACTGATGAATGAATGAATTGGAGATCTTTTACTTTTTACTTTTTATATTTAATAATTAAGCTTTGTGATTTTTACTCAGGGTAGGCAGTGCCTACCTTGCCTACCCGGACGGCCCGTCTCTGATATCTCCCTGATATATATATATATATAACCTGAAGCACACAGAACATGTATATGCACGTAATCACACAATTGAACAACGCTGCACCAACAAACTTACATTCAGTAGGAAATACAGACGGAAACCTACACACACACACACAAACACACACACACACACACACGCGTGCGCGCGCGCACATACACACACAAACAAACAAACAAACAAAAGATAATGAGAAGGTGGGGGGGGGGAATGTCAACAAAACCCTGACCAGTAAAATACGAAGCTGTACGATCGAATGAGCAGTAAAAATGTGTGACAGTCTCGAAGATTCCATATCCTTAACTACATATACCTCCTATCACTGACGACCTCGTGCAAAATGACTGGCTTCTCTTCTCTTTATTTGTTTATTTTTGTCCGTGTTCACTTTTTTATTGTTTTTATTTTTTGTAGTCATTAAATCCCATGTCAACAACAACAACAACAACACCAATAACAACGAAATGGTTTGCTGGCAATAACAAAAGCTTGTGTTATAATATGCGCATGTGGTAACGTCATTGGAGCCCTCTAAATCTTGCAAGAAAGGAGACTGACTTGATAGCCACTTGCTCTCCACATACAATCACACAACTTCAACGTGATTCTCCCTTTTCCTTTGCGTTGTTATCGTTCACTTTCTCTTCTCGTCGTTGTCTGTTTCTTCTTACCCTCTTTCATTCTTCTTCTTCTTCTTCTTCTTCTTCTTCTTCTTCTTCTTCTTCTTCTTGTCATACGCGTCCTCTTATTCCTCTCCTTTTTCTATTCGTCGACGTCTTTCACTTTCTTCTTCTTCTTGTCGTCTTTCATTTTCCTCTTCTTGTCCCTTTTCTTGTCTTTCGCTTTCCTTTTCTTCTTGCCGCCTTTCGCATTCTTCTTATTCTTTTTCTTGTGGCCCTTCCTTGTTCTTGTTCTCCTTCCTTTTCCTTGTCGTATTTTACTTTCTTTTTCTCCTTCTTTTTCCTTGTCGTATTTCCATTTCTTCTTCTTTTCCCTTTCTTCTTACCATCATCAGCCTTCTTCTTCTTCTTCTTCTTCTTCTTCTTCTTCTTCTTCTTCTTCTTCTTCTTCTTCTTGCCGACGACCACGTTCTCGTTTTCCCTCTTTTTCTCCCCTCGTCGCTGTCTTTTGATTCCTCTTCACGTTTTCCTTTCCTTCCTCTCCCTCTCTCTCTCTCTCCCCCTCTCTCTCTCTCCATTTCCTCTCACCCTATCCGTGCGTGTCTCGTGTACAGGCCACGTTTTCCAGATGCAAATATATTTATCACTTATTCTTTTTAGTTACACATTAGTTGCCAAGATCGCTATGTCATATAGCACTTGTCTGCTGAGGCCGACATTAGTGGGTCAAGGGCCGTCAGGTGAATCACATGCGCTTGTTGGGATGGGTGTGAGCATTTTGTCTCGTTTATTAAGGATTACATCAGTTGGGTTGACTGGAGAAGGAAGAAAGAAAAATGTGAAGAAGGGTGGAATGGATGGAAAGAGGGTGTTGTTGGTTGAAAAGCGTGGGGTGGGTCATGCGTCCTTAGTTTAAATGTCCTTTATTCAGGTTAAAATCTTAAATGAAATGAGAAGGTCATAAAGAAGAATGACAAGAAGGAAGAGAAAAAGAATGACAAGAAGGAATGGGCTTGAATATAATGAAAAGAACAATGGAAAGAAAGAAAGAAAGAAAGAAAGGAAGACCGAACAAGAAATAACAAAAGAAAGAACAATGAAAAAGAAAGAAGAACGAGAAAGAACAAAAGAAAGAAAGAATAACTTCTCGTTCTTCTTTCTTTGTTTTCTTGCTCTCCACATACAATCACAAAACTTCTTCTTCTTCGAGAACGAAATAAAGAAAGAAGAACGAGAAAGAACGAGAAAGAACGAAAGAAAGAAAGAAAGAAAGACCGAAAGAAAGAAAGTCAAGTCTTGAATGCAAGCGGAAATATGTTTGATTTATTTAAGCATTAGTTTCAAATTCGCTCAACGACAAAAACTTTCAGTAAATCTCAAACAAGATTTTTTCCTTCCTTTAGATTTCCTTTTTATAGGAATCTGGGTCAAAAGTTTAAGGAGTAGAGTCTAAATGACAATAAACAACAGCAAAAAACAATTACAACTTAAACGTCTTAAACGTCAAAATATAACCGTCAATGATTAAACAGATATTTTTAATTCATGAGTCGAATATTTTATCGTTGTGTCTTTTTTCGATAATTCTTGCTAGTTGCACATCCTTGAAATAATCAATCTGAATTGACATATTCCACAACTTTTCGTTTTACAGTGTTTCTTGGCCGAAACCTCAGAGTTAGAGTTAGTAGGTGTGAGCACAGGTTCCCAGTGCTCATTTTTGAAAAGTAGAGACTGATTATACTGTTGAAAACAAGTATTTCCTTGGAATATTTTGCACACACCTAATATGGTCAAACTCTAGGAGAAAGTCTGAGTCGACTTTGTAACAAGAACAAGAACAATCTTAATTAGTGGATTAGTAAACCGATGTGTAAAATCCCCATTCCCCTACCGTGATTTGCACTGAAGACCTGCGGTAAACTGATAAGTCTTACGTACCTGCAAAATGTATAGTAGAATTATGGAAGGAAGTAGAAGCAGGAGCAGAGTTTGACTTTGAAGAAGCCAGGCTTGTATTCTATGTTTCTTCTTTTTATTGTATTGTGTGTTTCTTATAAGATAACCTATTCAACTGATTAGCTTGTCGTTTATGGCTGCTGATATTCGATAATCATTAACAAAATGAACGACTTGTTTTCTAGAGAGTAGTTATTTATACTAACTTTTGCTTAGCACAAGACCACAAGTTACTTGTGTCATTCGGGACCAGAGATCATTGAAATGAGCATAAGCCTAGTTCCTGAAAATCTGTCAGCACAAAAAGGGGTTAGGTCAGAAGCACCCCCCGAATGCACCAAACAGGTAGGGTCAGCTGTATTCCCTGATGCCCGAGGCGATGTTGTGATAGAACTAGATAATCTTTGTACATATCCATTGTTATACTCACCCACGCACGCGAGTGGTTCCACTTGAAAAATATAATGCGCTGCATTCCATTCCAGTAACGTTTGGTCAATGTATTCGCGAACACGTATTTATTCACGAATCAAATCAAAGCATAGGGTCAACCGTGAACATGCCTGCCAATTGAAACAGCCCATGCTATAATTAAGAGAGTGACTTTCAAGGATGGATTTCAATCTAAAAACGGAGATGAGTTGTATGCACAGGGTCAAGAATCGATGGAAATGCGCCATGTCATTTTACAAAATATTACCAAGAATATTTTGGTTTCTGTTCGCTGCAAATGCAACGACGATTATCGAAATGGACTGTTTTCAGTATGTTAATGTAGAAGAGACTCTTTCCTGTTGAATTTAATTAAACCATTTATCTTTTCTGAAAAAAAAGTTGTTTATGGTTTTGTAATATTCGCGAATAGATTGACCATACGTTAGGAAAATGATTAGATACTTACAGTATCTGGTGTTCCTGAACGGTCACTCATTTAAGTAATAATCAGCTTCGCTGATCAAGTGGGAACTGGTTCTTTCGGTGTGACTTGAGAGCAAGCTTGTTTTCTAGAGGCAGGGCCTATGAGAGGGAGGTGCAGCCGGTCCATCGCACCAAGGGATAACCTGAGAGGTTCTTTGGTAGAGCGACTATAGCAGATGAAAACAGGATGGCTAAAAAGGATGAGGGTGTTTGTGAAGCCTAATGAAATTCCTCTCAGAGGCCCTGTCTAGAGGGTAGCCACACCATAAACAAAAAAACAAAACAAAACAAGCATGAATGCTGCTGAAGAAAAACTAAAGGGTCAATTTAGCATAAACTTACATTTGCAAATTGAACCCCCCCACACACACTTAAAACCTATTTAGAGGGGTTAGAAAAACAACGTTTTTCTAGACATAATAAGGAGTACATGTTTAAATTTTCAGCCCTCTAGCTCCAAAAATGGAAAAGAAAGCAGAATAGCAAGAGATAAGTAAAAGAGTAAGTTAATGAAAATAGAAAAAGACAGACTTAAAAAAAGGAAAAGTGAAAACTACAAGAGGAAGAAGGAGGAAAGTAAATAAGATATATACAGAAAAATAATGAAAAAGAAGGTGAAGAAATAAGAAACAGGTGATTAGTAAATCAATAGAAACCGTCACATGACCAACGTCTTTTGGCAGCATGCCGAGTTAAGGTGATCAATTAAAAAATTGAAAAAAGTGGTGATCAATGAATAGGTTACTTCTCTCGCCTTTTGTTGGGCAGTGATCACTAAAAAAGTCCGAATTTAAAAATAAAAACAAGCCTGAATGTTGCTGGACAACAACTAAAGGATCAATTTAGCATAAACTTACATTGCAAATTGAAACCCCCTACCCACTAAAACCCTATTTAGAGGTGCAGGGGGTGTCAAATCCTCTAGCACCATTGGTGCGGCCTGTACGCGTTATACATACATACATACATAGCCAGCCAGACTAACTTGAAAACTGAAGAAACCTATGTTGACAGTTTGGGTTGACGGTTTCTAATAGAGAGCAAAAAAGAAAGATACAAAGACGTTCTGCAAGAAAACAAAAAGAGTAGAACGAGAGACAAGCCTGGCTGCTCCAGGGTCCAACTTGCGTAATTCTACTATACATTTTGGAGGTATGTTAGACTTGTCAGTTTAGCGCAGGTGGTAACACACCAGGCTAGCGGTCACTCGATCAGGAGTTCAGATCAATGGGAATGGGGATTTTACATATCGGTTTACTCCCTTATTTTTGGTGAGGATTTGGATAGGAAAGTAAAGTCAACTCTGATTTTGTCCTGGAGTTTGACAAAAGAGAAAAAATGATTTAGAAAAAGGTGAAGAGAATGCACGATAAGAAAAGGAATTGCGATGAAAGATAGTTATGGAGAGGGAGAGAGGGTGAAACTGAAACATCAACGAGAAACGTGGAAAGGAAAAGAAAACGGGTACAATGAAGAGAGACGGGGGAAGTGAATGAGAAATTTCGAATGAAGTAGAGAAAGTTGCATTAAGGAAGAAAGAGACAATGGATCAATATGCAGACAGATAGATAGATAGATAGATAGATAGATAGATAGATAGATAGATAAATGAATAGATAGTAGACCAAAAGAGAACATGAGAGAGAATGAACTAAAAGAAAACAGAGATTGAATGAAAGAGAGAAATGTTTACAGACGGGTAGAAGACAATGTGTGTGTGTGTGTGTGTGTGTGTGTGTGTGTGTGTGTGTGTGTGTGTGTGTGTGAAAAGAGAGAGAGAAAGAAATCTAAAGGAGTAAACTAAAGAAAAAAACGCAGAACAAAGGGAGTTTGAGAGAGACATGTCTGGCTGCTTCAGGGTCAAATCCACTCTGACTGAAGCTTAAATGACGTTTTTCAACTTTTGTAAAAACAGTTATTCTTTAACTGAAAAGGATCTGCAAATCTGACCATGGAAGAGGACTTAATTATTTCAAGTTTCTACTATGAACGTTTAAGGCTGTACAAGTGGCACATATATCTAACTACAATTGAAGAAATCTCTATCTGTGTGCGTGCGTATATGCACTGCGATTACTCAACAACTAGGCATTGTACGAAGATTCGCCAGTTATATTAGTCAGCACACAGGGCA
Organism: Architeuthis dux; assembly: GCA_006491835.1. NCBI lineage: Eukaryota > Metazoa > Mollusca > Cephalopoda > Oegopsida > Architeuthidae > Architeuthis > Architeuthis dux. The sequence goes on from VCCN01000920.1 coordinate 4,877,199, forward strand.
GTGCAGTGTCGAGTTTGAATTTTTTATGATCAACGGTTCTCGAGGAATCTAAAAAAAAAAGAAATTACTGATGATATATCTTTTATCTAAAATTATTGAGAGAAGTAACCGAAATATTTCGAAGCCGTAGTTTCCTAGGAAGAACGGAAAATTATTTTACATGACTATTATGTCAGGCTGCTCAAAGTCCGGACCCTTCCAAACATGTACCTTTGGGACGGGCATTAACTTAGTAGATAGAAAAACGCAACTATTTATGCCACTCCAACCTGCTAGAACGAGATAGGACTGAAAAGAAAGAAAGTGTGTTTGTGTGTGTGTGTGTGAGAGAGAGAGAGAGAGAGAGAGAGAGAGAGAGAGAGAGAGAGAGAGAGAGAGAGAGAGAAAGAGACCGATTAAGACAGGGGTTTAAGCAATCTGAACTGATTCAGACAGGTTCCCTCAATGAAATTAACGCTTTTGCATGAAAATAAATGTAATTGATTTCGCTATTCACACAAATGCCTTTGCTTGTCGACCATTTAAAATTTCAATTCTGCTGGTTAAAGTCTCAGCGATCGATCGGTGGGACAGGGGTGTAACGCAGAGGTCAATGAGTGCATCGAGTGCTAATAATGCCGCCATTGATTACTAACGATCCAATCAAAAAGGCAAGCACGAGGGCTTCTTTTCGCCGAAAGAAGAGGGAAGAAAGAAAGGGTAGAAGAAAAGAGAAGGAAGAGGTGACAGAATACAAATGAGAGAAAGAGAGTAAGGAAAGTGAATAGATGGAATATGAAGGGATTTCTGGAATGAGAGAGAAACCTGGAATGTTGAAGAGTTGGAAAGACGGAAAAAGTGAAAGAAAATAGATAAAAGATTTTTTAAAAGGCATAGGGATTTGATGAAAGAAATAACGAAGAGAAATAAAGACAAGCCAAGCTGCTGCAGGGTCAGACTCAACTCCTACTTTTATTCCGACGGAAGATTATTACTGCAACTTCTGTATTGTATATATAATAAATACATTTTATTTTTTATAGTATAAATGTATTTATTTATAAGGATTAGATAAGCCCTTGCGTAATTGTAACATAAATCTTCGTAGATATGTAAGACTTGTCAGTTTGGCTCAATCGGTAAGTGAATCGCCTACTAATTACTAATTACAAATCACGGTACGGAAATGTTAATTTTATATATCGGTTTGGCTTAACGTGACGGGACAGAAAAACTGTGAAGAGTTTACAACTCTAAATTAGGTGAGGATTGTTCTCGTTCTTGTTCTTGTTCTTATTGTTACTGTAAAAAAACAAAGTCAACTCAAGCCTCCGATTTGGACTGGATTTTGACAACAGAGAAACTAAAGTCAAGTAGACAAATGATTAAGGGTCACTATAAGGGATGAAGTGGTGAAAACATTTATACCATATTGAAACAAGTTCTGGTGAGCTGACTACGTAACGTTTCCTGCTTCGGCAGTCTTTCAGGTCAGTAATGGTACATTTTTCTGTCTGTTATTGAAATTTCTCCTTTTTCCACTCTTGACCCGGTCATTCTTTGGATTTCACAGATGAGATTCCATTTCTTTGTGTCCCCTCCTATTTTTTGTTTTGGGGTAGTCCTTTCTAATCCGATTCTGCTGATCAATAATGGAGAAGGGAGAAATTCCACTAACAGAAAGAAAGATTTTCCATTACTGACCTGAAAGACTGCCGAAGCAGGAAACGTTACGTAGTCAGCTCACCAGAACTTGTTTCAATATTGAATATTAGCTCCAAATGATAGTGTTAATTATAAAATTAACTTGTTCATATGTTGAGCACTCTAATTAAATATTTTCAACAACATATATCCGGTTTGGCTTCGCGAACAAAGATTTTCGGAGGGTTTTACATGTCTGAATATGAATAACCCAAAGCTCTGCGCAATGGAGTTGTAAGGTGAGGTGCTGTATGCGCACTGTCGACCCCACACTTTAAATCAAGGGTTTCATGCCATGGTCCACCGAGGTGGAAAGATGGGACCAAGTCTTTTGCAGATGACCGAGGTAGCTGTGGAGGTCTGCCACCCCTTTGAAAGAAGAAGAAATCAAGCGAAGAATCACTCTAGGTTGGCAAGCTTTCGACAGAGCAAACTCAACCTTCAGGAACAAGAAAATCCCATTAATTTTAAAAAGAAGGGTCTACAACCAATGCATCCTCCTATAATCACATATGGAGCTGAAACATGGAATCTAACCAAAAGATTGGCTCTCAAACTATGCAACATGCACATGAGAGAATCCTGCTTAACATCACATGGAGTGATCACAAGACAGCACATTATAGTAGAAAATACACAGGGGTTAGAGATATCATAGAAACCATTAGAAAACTCAAATTGAAATGGGCTGGTCGTTTTGCAAGAATGTCAGACAACCGCTGAACATCATGACTCACATCAACGTGGATCCCCAGAGATTATATGCGAAATTGTGGCCGGCAAAAAAATAAGATGGAGTGACGAACTAGAAAGTTCTGGCTCCGCGACGCGTACGATCGAGAGGTCTGGCGAATCTTAAAGAAGTTCTATGTCCAACGAAAGACGTTAAAAGACTGCTGCTGCTGCTGGCTGATCTGGGCTATTGAAGCTCAGGTCCTGGACACACCACTGAAAGCAGATGCCCGAGCCATGTATGTAATGTATGTATGTATGCATGTATACGTGTATACGTGTGTTGTTGCTTTTAAGAGACTTTCGGTACTTTGAACCACTATATTCTAAATTGGAAAATCTTATACATCGATATTTGTTATTGATTGATGTTTTCATTATTAGTCTCTCTCTCTCTCTCTCTCTCTCTCTCTCTC
>VCCN01000920.1:4881769-4897363 GCA_006491835.1 Architeuthis dux
TATATTTGGATATTCTATATTTGGGTCTATATGTTCTTTCTACTTGCATTTTTAAAATATTTTGCTTAATTCATTGATTAATGGCCGCTTCGTTTTCTTTCTTATTGCCTTTATTTTCTTTCTCTTTATTGTTTTCCATCTCGTTCATTTATTCTATCTTTATCCTTTTCTTTCTTTTCTTTTCACTCATTCTCTCTTTCTCTTTCCCATTTTGCCTTCTTTTCCTTCTCCTCCCTTTTGAGACTTTATTGCGCCCTCACTCTCCTTCCATCTCTCGCTGTTGTTAACCTTCTCTCCATCCTTTTCCCACCCTCTTCTATTTTAACGATGCCACCCGACATAATCACGTGCTTAGTCCATCACAACAAAGAATTCAATGAATGGATATTGATTTTTTTCTTCTGTTCTGTCCAACCCATCCACCCACCCGTCTTCATCCTTCTCTCTGCCTCTGCTCTGTCTCTGTCTCTCTGTCTCTGTCTCTCTGTCTCTGTCTCTCTGTCTCTCACCCTCTCTCTCCCTCTCTGTCCGTCTGTCTCTCTCTCTCTCTGTTCCTCTAAATCCGATCTATTACGTAAGAGATTTGAGAGATTCTCTATCCCACGCGATAACGGAAAGAGCGCAGACACCTCTGACTGACTGACTGGACTGCTAAACTTAAATGAATAAAAGAGAAAGGGAAAAAAGCTCGAAATCTCGGGCCAGCCAGTCTCGCGTGACTTGGAAATCGGTCAGTTTCGCTTTAAGCTGATTTTGCGTGCATTGTTTATTGAAACTTTTTCTGAAATCAGAAATCATCTTACTGAAGATTGCGGTGACGTGTGTCACCGGACTAGCATCTATACAGAGTAATATTTTCAAGTGTTCTTGTCCCAAATGCACTGGTGGTTGCAATTCTGAATTTAAGCCTGTTTCATCTGTTCCAATATATATACAGGTATACCTTGATCAGTGCTGTTAAATCGATCCAAGATTTTCAGTACTGATCAAAACCGCACCGTTCAAGATATTATTATAATGTAATGTGTTTTTTTTGCCTATACTTAGTTACATCAATTGACCGCGCATCATAAGTGCCCAACGAACCATTTTTAAATATTTTCGTAATTTTTAGAGCTAAAATGCTCAGTTCTTATTTGAAGCTCGAACACTATAAATCATAAAGCTTCAAAACCAAAAAAGAATGAGCATTGTAGCTCTAAGAATAACGAAAATATCAACTTTAGAAATGCACCCCACACACATGTATATATATATACAATTTACATACATGTTAGTATTAAATCGAATCTACAATTTAATTCTTCTGTTTGCCAAGTGTGGAGGATCTTTGCGAAAACCTGTTTCTGTTTTCTGTTTCATGAAATATACAGATTTATAGTATGATGTATTTTAATTAGCACGCATTAATTACAAGCTTTGTACTTGTGAATCCTATATGGCATTCGCATTCGATAATCATTTATATATTTTAGTTTATATATTCATATTTTTCAACACATAGTGCAAAGGTTTAGTCGATTAGTGCTCAAGAGATAGCAATCGCAGTAAGAGCGGACCAGACATAAGATATATGAGAGAACTGTGTGTCGGTAAGACATGGCAGGGTTTAGCACAATCGAGGTCGGAAGGACGGAGCTGGGAAACGCCTTTGTCCAGCAATGAATCTGTAATGAATGATGATGATTTTCATGATCATGATCATGATCATGATCATGATCATGATCATGATTAATTCCTTTCAGGTTTACTTTTCATGGTCCAAGATTCAATAAAAATCAAATGTATTTGCTTTGGATATTCTGCGTTCAATTTATGGATATCATCCCCCCCCCCACGAATTTAGACTGGCTACTGCAGGGTCAAACTCCACTCCTACTTCTATTCCGACTGAAGATGATTACTACTGATTGTATATATAATAAATAAATTCATACATATATAAGACTGGTCAGTTTAGCTCAGTTGGTAATAGAGCCGCCAATCAATCACTTGGTCGTGGTTTCAAATCACATTAGGGAAATGTTAATTTTATATATGGGTTTGGTTTAACGGGACGGGATAGACAATCAGTGAAGAGTTTACTTCCCTGAATTTGGTGAAGATTGTTCCCTGTTCATGTTCTTGTTCTTCATGTTGTTACGAAGTTCTGCTTTGACTTTTATACAGTATTTATTTGTTTTGTTTATAAGAATACTTTCTTTATAAATGAGTCGATTATTATGAAATTTGAGAGCTTTTTCAGATTTTTTAAAATATATTGTTTTCGTTTATTTGTACATCTTATTTATTTTTGTAACGTTGCTTGACTGCGTAGCTAATGTGATTATTTGTTGCTTATTATGATTTAATCTAATGATTTATCTACATTCTATTTACGGCATGCAGGTAAAATCGGCTGCTTTTAACAAGTTTTCAAAGACGTTGTGTTTACAGACGAAATTTCGGCTGGCGTATTTTTGACAAAAAGTATTCATTTTACTAATTTATTTTCAATTAATATTTGGCTGAAAAATTTCAACTAGTTTCACCTTTTCAATTATGTTTTGTATTTTTATTTCAAATCTCGCGAGAATTGAAAAATGTCGTCTCAACGAGATTTTAATTATTTATTCTCTTCTGTTTTTTTTTTAAATATTTCTTTTCACCTTAATGTTTTATTCCATCAGGAGTAGAATATTTTAAAAAATTATTTTGATAATTTATTTCTAAGTTTTCTTTCGGTATTGTAAAGCATATAATTACTTCCACCATCAATGTAACCACCTCTACTGAAATAATGTATTTATTGTCAAATTCAGTCCAAGTTGGAGTTAACTTTGTTTCCTCCCCGTAACAAGAACAAAAAAAATCCTCACCTAATTTAGGTTCACTGTTTGTCTAGCCCTTAACTTTGGACCAAACAGATATACAAAATTAACATTTCCATACAGGGATTTGAAATCATGTCCAAGTAGACGGCTCTCTTGCCATCTGAGCCAAAATGACATGTGTTATATACCTTTTACCGAATTTATTTATTATATATCCAAACAAAAGTTGCAGTAATCATCTTCAGTTGAAATAGAATTATGAGTGGAGTTTAACCCTGCAGCTCAGGCTTATTTACATATATTTTCATATTTATTTAATTCTATCCATACAAAACCGTTTCTTTAAAAACATATGTATCTTCATAAAAACCCTAACGTTTTTATTTCGTCTTTAAAATAGTAATTTATTCTGGGATCAATAAATCTTTGTCAGTTATTAAAATTATCATAACATAACATTCGATTTATTCCAATTTAAATTCGAGTTACAACATTTTTTATATTGTATTTTCAACTTCAAAAATTACGTCTACCAATCCCCCAGCCTTCTTTAGATCAGTGGTCCCCACTCGGCTGCTGAATAGATATGATTTGGCGATTTTTCTTTGGAAAATAAAAACAAATTCATATCCTTGGATCTTAATATTAAATTTGTTAGATAATCCCTTTTAGAAACGAAATTGAGTGTATTAGCCACTTGTAAGTGATTTATAGTTGACTTATCACCTAAATTCCGGTTGTGATAACCCTCATCCCTCGCCGGCCGGTCCGCAAGATTATTGTCAATATTAAACCGGACTACGGAGCAAAAAAAATGGTTGCGGACCCCTGCTGTAGATGCTTTTCTTGTTTACTTCTTATTGTAGCATTGTTCATTCAACAACCAGATGATAAAGAAGTTTGGAGTCTTAACTAGCAAAAACTAAAGAAAACAAGCCTAGCTTCTGCAGGATCAAACTCCACTCCTACTTCTATGCCGACTGAAGATGATTACTGCAACCTTTGTATTGTATTATACAATAAATAAATTCGAAGATATGTAAGACTTGTCAGTTTGGCTCAGTTTGTAACTAAAAACTGTCACCAAAACATAGGTTTCTTTAGTTTTTAAGCTAGTCCGGCTGGCTGACTGACTTGCTGGTTATGTATGTATGTATATATGTATGTATCACGCGTAATCCAGATTTCTTTAATGATCAGTGCCCAACAAAAGTAACTGATTCATTGATCGCCCATTTTTTCCAATTTTTAGTTAATCACCTCCAACAAAAGACGTTGGTCGCCTGACGGTTTCTATTGAGTGACTAACCAGACCTGTTTTATTATTACATCCGCTTATTTTATATTCTATTTTGGAATATTTATTTCATCTTCAGCTTTAAACATGACGTTTTTACGTATTTATTCGTTTACTCTTTTGCCTTCTTAAGGAGTAATTCATTTTTAAAATCCATCAGCACGTTCTTTTTACTGTCGTTTCTTGAAATATTTCTATTTTATCGATAAAATGATATTTTTTTTGTCGAAATAGTTATTATACTTTTTTTTTTACATTCATTTTTTTCTTCTTCTGTGCGTTTCTTTAAAAGTGTCTCCATTTTGTTCAGAAATCTTTATTAGAGACCGTAAACCAAAACTGTCATCAAAACTGTCAACATAGTTTTCTTCAGTTTTTAAGTTGGTCCTACTGGCTGAGTAGCTGACTAAGCTGGCTGACTGGCTATGTATCTATCACGTGTGCAGGCAGCACCAGTGGAGCTAGAGGACCGAAAATTTACTCCTTATTATGTCTAGAATTTTTCTTCTTCTAATATTCCCCCCATAAATAAGTTTTTAGTGAGGATTTCAGTTTACAATGTGAGTTTATGCTAAATTGGTCTCATAGCTTGTGTCGGCAGTGTTCACGCCTGTTTTCTTTTTTTGAAAATTAGGACTATTTTAATGATCACCGCCAAACAAAAGGCAAGAGAAGTAACTTATTCATTGATCACCCTTTTTAACAATCTTTAATTCATCACCCCCAACATGGCATGCTGCCAAAAGACATTGGTGATGTGATGGTTTCTATTGAGTGTCTAACCAGACCTGTTCCTTTATAGATTAAAAACACACTGACACATTTTATTTCGCCATATAATGAAATATATTTATATTATTTCTCAAATCTACGTTTTATTTCGCCTCTTTTTTTCTAATTTTTCTAAATCAAACATTTTATTCTGACACATTTTATTCAAAACAGTCATTATATTTCATCGAAATCCTCATCCATTTTCGTTTTTTAATTACATTTGCCGTCTGCTCAAACGACAGTCCATTTTCCTAATATAGTCATGCGTTTTATGTCTAATATTTCTTTTTTTATAAATTTAAAAAATATTCTAAACTTACTAATGCATCTAAAACTGTTTCCTTTCACTTTTGTCGGTCTTTGTTTATATACACATACGCACATATAGACATCATTTTGTTTATTTTAAAAAAAATGATTGTCTTTTTCATTATGGCATCCATATTAAAAATCGTCAACCAAAACTGTCAACATAGATTTCTTCAGTTGTTTAAGTTGGTCTGGCTGGCTGACAACGTACGTATGTATCGTGCGTACAGGCTGCACCTATGGAGCTAGATGGCTATATTACTCCTTATCATGTATAGAAAAACTTCACCACCAAAATAGATTTTTAGTTGGAGGTTCAATGTAAGTTTATGCTAAATTGGTCCCTTAGTTTGTGTCCGGTAGTGTTCACGCTTGTTTTGTTGTTGTTGTTGAAAATTCGGCCTTTTTTAGTGATCACTGGCCAACAAAAGACGAGAGATGTAAGTTATTCCATGATCACCCCGTTTTCCAATTTTTTTAATTGATCACCCCAACACGGCATGCTGCCTAAAGACGTTGGTCACGTGACGGTTTCTATTGAGTGACTAACCATACCTGATTTTTATAAATTCAAGTTGTTGCTATATTTCGTGATTTATTAAAAAAATATTCTAAACTTACTAATGCATCTAAAACCTTTTCTTTTCGTTTTGTCAATCTTTGTTTATATACACATACGCACATATAGACATCATTTTGTTTAGTTTTTAAAGAATGATTGCTTTTTTCATCAAGACATCCGTATTAGAAATCGTCAACCAAAACTGTCAACATAGATTTCTTCAATTTGTAAGTTGGTCCGGCTGACTGGCTGGCTGACTGGCTGACTTGCTGACTGACTGGCTATGTATGTATCACGCGTACAGGCCGCATCGATGGAACTAGATGGCTCAAAATTTAAACATTTACTCCTTTATTATGTCTAGAAAACACATTTTTGAAAATTCCCTCTCTAAATAGGTTTTTAGTGAGGGGATTCAATTTGCAATGTAAATTTATGCTAATTGATCCCTTAGTTTGTGTCACACTTATTTTTTTGAAAATTCAGACTTTTTCAGTGATCACTGTCTAACAAAATGCGAGAGAAGTAACTTGTTCATTGATCAGCCCCTTTTTCCTATTTTTAATTGATCACCCCGATTACGGCATGCTGCCAAAAGATGTTGGTCACTTGACGGTTTCTATTGAGCGACTAACCAGACCTGTTTGTTTTTAATTTTAAGTCGACATTTTCTACCCCACCCACGTATTCACTTCTATCATATTCGCCTTGTTTATGCCACCCTTTTTCTTTATTCTTTCCAGAAATATATTTACTGTCTCTTACAATCATAACCAGTGGAATGAAACAAGCCTGGCTGCTGCAGGGTCAAAGTCAACTCATACTTCTATTCCGACTAAAGATGATTACTGCAACTTTTGTATTGTATATATAATAAATAAATTCGTCGATATATAAGACTTGCAATCACTTGGTTGTGGTTTCAAATCACGGTAGGGAAATGTCAATTTTATATATCGGTTTCGAGGTGTCAACTTTTTGTCAACTCCAACTTGGACTGGAGTTTGACAAAAATAAAGTAAATCATCCATCCACTTGTAACACCGAGGGTGTTACGGGGTTATTTCACGTGAGCATTTGTTATAATCAACTTCTGGCTTGATAGGCCCGTCGAAGCTTCACCAGAGCTCTGTTAACTGTATCTTTCGGGAACACGTTTCCTACTCTGCCCGATCCCAGCCTCTGGACGAGGGGTTCTACTTTTCCCCCGGTTTGTTATTTTACTTATAGCTGGAGGGAGAGAGAAGAGATTGATTCGTGTCTTTCCCAAGGGCATTAGTGCGAAGTGAACGCGGATTGTCTCATCCAGAGTTTGTACACGGTTCACCGATTCCAATGTTTGTGTTGCTAACCGCTTGGCCACCTGCACCTCCAACCACTGCAATGGTCTCCTCATATCAACGTCGACGTCCAATGAGAGCAGTCTGACATTCGGCTGATTTGATCAGATTTCACATTTGAAGCCAGAAATTTAATTAATAACGACAAGCGTGGATCAAAAGCTATAAAAAAGGTGCAATCAGGTTCAAAAGGGGACGTGACTCTGCAGCGCAGTGAGTGACTAGCGTCGGTCTGCGCATGCGTTAATTAATAGCTTTCCGGATGTCAGTGAAAAAAGGCCCGATATGATCAAACAAAGTTGTCTGATCTCCCGCTGATCGCGAGGTCACATTGTTCCTTGTCCCTGACTTCTGCTCTCTGTCCTTGTTACGTAACAAGCCCAGGTGGGTCTCAGTGACCAGCTCCAGAGATTTAGCAGTTAGCCACACATAAAATAAAGAAAAGAAAAGTAGCGAAGCCTCTCTGTCTCCTCAAGCTTCAAGACTATGGAACCACCCAACCTCGTCCTGATTTATGCGAGCACCACTGGCGTTGTACGCTCGAACCGTCTCAGTTTAATCTTTACTGCGTTTCTTCTGTTTTGTTTTGTTTGGTTTGGTGTCGTTCGGATTTATTTTATTTGTTTATTATAGCGAAGCCAACAGCGTCTTTAACGTCACTGGCGCCGTTATTTCTATCATCATCAAAATCAAATTTACTCTAATTATTATCATTCGTTTCTCTGTGAGGATGTGCAAGTGGCGTAGCGGTTAACGGCCCGGATAATAGAATCGGTGAGACAAGTTGAAAATCCGGTCGAGACTGTCTATGTTCACTTCGCACTAATACCCTTGGGAAATACATGAATCCATCTATTCTCTCCCCCAGCAGGGCACATTTGGCTTTCTAGTTTTGGAAATACAACCAGTCTGGGAGAAGACAAGTCTGATTCCAAACCAGGGACTGGACCCTGCTCAAATCGGTTGCATGCCAACTTTGACGTCCTTCCGGCAGCTCCTGCAGCCAAGCTGATGCCAAACGTATCGATCTCCGCTTTCCTTTGGACTACATCAGAGAGGAGGATTAAGTGCCGTTCCATTGTCTATCGAAACAGAAGAAGGCCTTTTTTGCTCAGTAAATATTGGTTGCATCAAGGTTGATTTAGTATCACCCCTTCCTCCCTTATATTGGTTGCTAGATTTCGTTGGAGATCAAGTGACAGCAAGTCTCCTTAACACTCTTCTCAGTATTTTGGCTGATTTTATTAATGCTGTCGTTTAGATAGCTTTGATTCTTCTTCAGATTTCCAATTCTTCCAGTCTTCAAGTTCAAATATTGATATTTTGGGTTACAACATATTCTACAAATTAATTTATGGGAAGATTACGAAGATTGCTGCGTGATGCGAGACGATTTCAATGAGATTTAAAAAAACAACAGTAATAGTGCTGTTTCGTGCTGTCAGATATGCTACCTATTAGTCTGCGGCGATACTATTGTTAGAAGCCATTGTTGTTGTTGTTGTCACTACATTGTATTCGTATTTCGTTGTTTTCATCACGCATGTGTTTGCCATGTATTAAAGTATTATTAAATATCGCCAATTACCGGGAGAAAAGAGATCGTTCGAATGATCTTCTCCTGTCCGCGTTTGATCTCTTGCTCACAGCATCAAAAAACAAAAAACAAAAAACAAAAAAACACCCTAGGTTGGGTAGAGAAGGGTAAGATAGAGTTGATTATGGTGAGCACGCATTTTTTTTTCTCCATCGATCACGCTAATTATAGATTGGCGCAACAATTTTTCCGTCTTGATGAAGCGATTCGGATAATTATGTCTGTCTGCTCCCCTGATGTCTGTCTCTCTGTAGACGCTGCAAAAGTGAAAGTGGAGAAATCACGTGTCTCGTGCTGTCACGTGATCTTTGCCCCCCCTTCCCTCCATCTATTTACCCTTTCCTTTTTTTTGAATGAATCTTTTTTGCTTTTTTGTTGTTTTCAAATACTTCGTCATTAACATTAAACACATTTATTACTCTAATCTCAATGGATGTAGTAAATGAATGAAACCTGTGAAGTATGAAGTTTCGTACATTTGTATGGAGACGTTTTTCATTAAAATAATATATGTATATTCTTGAATTTAAGACGAGATTTTTTAATAAAAAAATGTCCCCCAAATCAGTGGCTTGACTTATACTCAGGTCAGTCAAATATGGCCAATACTTTTGCCTATATGAATACAGCGTCGATAGACACAATGCATATTAATGAGGGATAATGCCCGTTGTTTTAATACAATTAATTACCATGGTTTTGTATGAAATGCTATGTAGGTAGTATATGGGGCGTATAATAACCATTTTAAATCATTTTTTCAGATAGATTTGTCATCACTGATGAGAATTCCACTTTTACGACCTGAAAACAACGATCGATATGTTGAAGATGAAAGTAATTCATGTTTCGATGACAGCTGACCAAGTGCCATATTCTTAAGAAGGCGATATCTCTTATAACGACGTTGTGGCCAAATAACGGACTCGGCTTATATTCGAGTGTTGATTTTCTGAACCTTTATGCTCAATTCCGAACTCGCCTTATACTTACGGTCGACTTGTAAGATTCACTCTAATGAAGGCTGTTATTGTTGGAATCTATGTGAAAGTGATTTTTACGGATACCATATCTACCCAAAGTGTCATCATATATAGCGATCCCTTTGAGAGGATAATATAGGGTAAGTGTAAGGGGGCATGAAGGCGAAATGAGTGTAATGGTCGCTGAAAACAAGTGAAATTAGAGAGCGCATACCTCTGCCAACGCCGTGCACTAGCTGAATGAAAATAAAATATGAAAAAAGAAATTTCAATGTACAAATATTAGGTTACTTCCCTTTTAATTTAAATTTAGCCTTTTAATTAATTAAATAAATATTTTTGATAGTTTTTAACCTCTTTTTCTGCAGAATAATAAAAAAAAAATCTCTCTATAGAAAAATAAATTCCTGGATCTTCCCGGAAATGTAATCACATCTTCTGTAGCAAATGGTCCACCCTTCCACAAAATTTCATTGGAATTCATTGAGAACATTTGGAGATATGGTTTTGACAGACAGACGGACGGGCAGACGGATACGAGTGAATACATATACCTCTTCCAACCTCGTTGTCAGAGAATGGATTTTAATGTTGGACATATCGTTGTCTTGAGGTTAAATACTTCTAGGTTAAACTTAACAAAGATGTTTAATTATTCAAGCGATTGCTTCTATAAAGGAACGTATGTTTCGGTTTCGACAGACAGATAGGCAGACGGGCAGGGACCTACCTGTGTGTCAGCATGTGTATATATATTCACGTAAAATACGATTCTAGGGTTTTCCCTAACTGCAAGCTAAAAAAGCAAAACCTAAACAAAACTCCAATCACTATTTTGATATGTTCCCAAGACCAAAGACTTACAACTAAACCATGATTATTCGGACACAGTCTGGTGTCAAACCTTTGTGTTAATGTACAAGCTGGAAATAGAGGTGTTTTTTAAAAGTTTCCAGCCTGTTATTTTCTGCTTTGGTCCTATGTTGGATATTTAGGCAGCCGTGGGCGGGGGTCACAGATTTGACCCCCCACAGGCGTTGAAAGTTATAAACAGGATATCGACGAAAACCCCAAACTACAAGGTGTCGAGGACCGGAAACAGACACACCAGGTGTTCAAAAGGCATAAACAGGATGTCGACTAAACCCAGGTGGTGGACTGGAAAACCAGCGTGTGCGTTCGAGCACCATAAAAGCCAGAGATGCCCTTATTAGGTAGAGCGACAGAGTGCCTAGGCCTGGGAAGACACAAGACCAATTACCCTGTAAGAAAAGTCTGTCGGCTCTCATTATCTCTCTCCCACTCTTCATTCTCCACCACGGCATGATGCATCTGATGCAATAAAAATATATCATCATATTTTTATAAACCAAGTTTCGAGTCGTCCTTTTTCTCCAAGTCCAAGTCCAACACCTACACATTATCCGACACACTTGGGATTTGCCACCCGATACCAGGACGAATCGTATTGGGTACGTACGTATCATGGTACTATCATAATTGAACTATGTTATATTTGATATCACCAGAAAAGAAAGTTAAAAATGGTTGAATATAAGAAGCCAGTGAAAGTACAAGTAAACAAAAAAAAGACAGGTCTGGTTAGGCACCCAATAGAAACCATCATGTAACCAACGTCTTTTGGCAGCATGCCGTGTTGCAGTGATCAATTAAACAATTTGATAAAGTTGTGATCAATAAATAAGTTACTTTTCTCACCTTTTGTTGGTCAGTGATCACTAAAAAGTCCGAATAAAAAAACAAGCGTGAATCCTGCTGGACAAAAACTAAGGGACCCATTTAGCATAAGCTTATATTGCAAACTGTTTTGGGGGGAATTTTCAAAAACAAAAAAAGTTTTTCTAGACATAATAAAGAGTAAATGTTTACATTTTCAGACCTCTAGCTCCATTGGTGGGGCCTGCACGCGCGATACATACATACATACTTAACCAGCCAGAATCTTAAAAAACTGAAGAAACCCATGTTAACTGTTTTGGTGACAGTTTTGGTTGATTCTAATTATATTTTTCATCAAGCGTATATAAATGTATAAATTTAGCATAAACCTTAATCACCTTAATAACATGGCTTTCTGTATTATCAATGCAAATTATTTTCTGTATTATCTATGCAAATTACTTCTGCGAATTTCTTAGATGAAACATTTTTGATATAATATTCATATTCAACGATAAGATGGGAGATAAACAAGTCAAAACAATAATGATACTTTGTCTTCTATTCTGAAATTGCAAAGATCCATCATGGAATTTCCAAGTATTAATAATTGGTTTTATTTCAGTTGGTTTTTGCTGTTGGGTGACGTTATTGCTGTAGGAATTGAACGTGTGACCTTGCCTGGACGATACACATTTGTTTGATACGTTTTTGTGCATTGCAAGGAGATGTTATCGTTTTTACGAACAAGTCGTGGCTCGTCTATAATTCTGAGAAGAGTCATTAACATTCAAAGAGTTTTTCGGACACTCGAACTCATTCTTCTTGTTATTTCGTTGTTCACGCGAGGTTTAGGTAAATATGTTTCTTAAGAGACAACTCCCGATGGAGTATGGAGCCCGGTGACGAAGACCCGGTGACGAAGACCCGGTGACGAAGACCCGGTTTCTGTCAGCTTAGTGATCCTTACAAGTTTCAAGTCTGGACTTTATTCCTACAAGCTTTTGATGCAAGTCCACCGAGGGGATACCTCCACCCTAATCACACAGCTTAGAGTGTACTCAATAAGCTGCTGAGTTCACAGGGAAATTTGTCCTAATGAACAGTTTTCCACACTTTTCGCTCATACCAGGAATTGAACGCAGGGCCTTCTGCGTGTGGGGCAGACGTACTAACCATTACACTGTACCGTTACTTAACACTACCAGTCCCCCTCTTTACATACAGATATTATACCTGAGGAAGGCCGTAGAATGGATCGACCGAAACGTCGTCTGAACAACAAAAATAACAAGAAGAATGAGTGTTATTGGTTGAAAACTGTTTGAATGAACAGAAGTTTTTTTTACTTGGCACTACCGGAGAAAGAGCCCCGCTCTTTATGGATAGCACACCTGGAGAAGGCAGTAGAATGGATCAACCGAAACGTCGTTTGAACAACAAAAATAACAAGAAGAATGAGTTCGAGTGTTCGAATGATTCTTTGAAAGTCGTGGCTCAGCAGCTAAAGTAGTTGTTCTCAAATGTGAACATAGTTTATCGAAGCTCAAACCAGTGAGATACATTCAAAGCAATGAAAGGAATCATAATTAGAAAACTGTCAACATACGTTTCTTCAGTTTTTAAGTTGGGCTGGATGGCTGGCTATGAATGAGACACGCGTACTGGCCGCACCTATGAAGCTAGACGGCTGAAAATTAAACATTTATTCCTTATTATGTCTAGAAATAGGTTTTTTGTTGGGTTTCAATTTACAATGTAAGTGTATGCTAAACGGATCACTTAGTTTGTGTCCGGTGGCATTCACGCTCGTTTTTCAAAATTCAGACTTTTTTTAGTAATCACTGCCCAACAAAAGGCAAGAAAAGTTATTCATTGATCACCACTTTTTCCAATTTTTTTATTTGATCACCCCCAACACCGCATACTGCGAAAGGACGTTGGTCACATGACGCTTTCTATTGAGTGAATAACCAGACCTGTTCTATTTCTTATCAAATTCTTAATTAACCAAATTAAAAAGTAATACATGTCAACAATAAATTAACCTTTTTTACGAATTGGTTTCGCTTAAACAATTTTATTCTGGTTGGAGTTATACAAATATAATCATAGAGCAGTAATGTCAGCTCCCGCCCAATGTATCCTCAGACGTTTATGATATTTTAAACGCTAAACAATTATATTTGCACCAGTAATTTGTAATATATTTGAGCCTGGCATTAATTGTAAGTTGCTCTTTGCCATGGGGGAAGCGTCAATCCTCTTTTTATCCCCAAACTTGCAATATGATCAGTTTACACACACGCACACACACAATATAGAAAGAAAGAAAGAAAGAGAGAGTGAGAAAGAAAGAACGAAAGAAAGAAAGAAAGAAACAAAAGGGGGAAAAGAAAGGAAGAGAGAATGAGAGGGAGAAATGAAAAGAGAAAAAGAGAAAGCGAGAGGAAAAGCAAGAGAATGAAAGAAAGAAAAACAAATAGAATATGGGAAGAAAGAAAGAGAGAAGGGCACTAAAAGAAAGAAAGAAAGAAAGGCACAGAAAAAAAGAAAGGAAGAAAGAAAGAAAGAGAGAAATATTTAACAGAAAGAAAGAAAGACATAAACATTTAACAGAAAGAAAGAAAGAACGAACGAAAGAAAGAAAGAAAGAAAGACAGAAACATTTAACAGAAAGAAAGAAAGAAAGATATAAACGTGTAACAGAAATAAAGAAAGAAAGAAAGAAAGACAGAAAGAAAGAAAGACAGACATAAACATTTGACAGAAAGAAAGAATGAACGAACGAACGAACGAACGAACGGAAGAAAGAAAGAAAGAAAGAAAAAGAGAAGCATTTAACAGAAAGAAAGAAAGAAAGAAAGAAAGACAGAAACATTTAACAGAAAGAAAGAAAGAAAGATATAAACATGTAACAGAAAGAAAGAAAGAAAGAAAGACAGACATAAACATTTGACAGAAAGAAAGAATGAACGAACGAACGAACGGAAGAAAGAACGAAAGAAAGAAAGAAAGAAAAAGAGAAGCATTTAACAGAAAGAAAGAAAGAAAGAAAGAAAGAAACATTTAACAGAAAGAAAGAAAGAAAGACATAACAATTTAACAGAAAGAAAGAAAGAACGAACGAAGGAAAGAAAGAAATAAATGGAATTACGAGCAAAAGAAGAGAGGGCGCGGTTTTCCACAGATCCAATCCCCTTCTACCAAGGTCCCTCGACCAGATGTTACCCGCTTCGTAAAATATGCCTCTGCCCCATTCTTCACAAACATTATTAGCCCAAATGACTTTTATGGTTATCTTTCCCCCCTTTTCTCTCTCTATAAATTTGTCTGCTGACTTGCATTTGCTTGCTTTCTTGACGGCTATTGTATTATTTGTTGAACCTTTTCCATTGGACTTTCAGCGATTGAGTTATTGTATGTGTCGGATGGCAGTTATGTAAGGTTTTTGTTGCTTGGCCATCCGGCCATTTCTGACAATGTCACACATCCCAAGTCTATAACATTAAATAACCTCTCAAAAAGAAAAGAAAAAACTATTAGTTTTTAACGACAGCTTGTTATTTTTTGGGTTACAATTTACAAGCCATTTTTAAGGTAAATTATCTTTTATGTGTATACATATACATAATGAAGTACGGCAAGTGCTGTGACTTCCTTTCGTTTGCCAAACCTGTTTTACATGCAGCATATTACAGAAAAGGTTTGCCATTGCCTACTGATTCATGAATATTTAAAGAATAAAACCAATCTATGTTTACCTCTGTCAACGAAGTTGGACAGATGTGTATTCAATCGTGTTTGTCCACACAATATCTCCAAACGTTCCCAATGAATTTCAATTTCAATTTCAATAACATTTTGTGGGAAATCCATAGACTAAGGAATAGTTGATTAAATTTGAGGGAAGATGCAGGAATTTGTTTTTGAATTTTGAAAGATAGGACAATTTTAACACAAGTAATGACAACGTTACTCGGCCTAAGGGAAATAATCAAGTGTTGAATTGAATCAAGTTATGTCTTTGATGAATAATTTAATTATTAAAGTCTTAGTTTGGAATCTGTAACCTGGTTGTTCAGTTTTTAAGGACAATGGCGTGGGCGGAGGTATGCGCTCTATGGGTGCTTTCTAGTTTCATGGTAGTGCTTCTTAATCTTAATTGATGTCTCATAACTATGTATTTGAGAGAGTATACATACATACATACATACATACATACATACATACAACATA
>VCCN01000920.1:4922909-4935446 GCA_006491835.1 Architeuthis dux
TCATCATCATCATCATCATCATCATCATCATCCCGAGAAATATGCCACGTAAGAGGCGTTATGAAGTATTGCCAACAGCGTGGCTTCAGTTTACCACTCCAAGTTTATACACGTCGACCGGAAGCTTATCTTCGTGAGTAATAGAGGTGCTATAGCATCCATTTGAAGACTTCCGTTTTGAATATGGCGGACCTCCTATCTGCATTCAAGACGCCAAATTACTTCCGAAGGTTCAAGATCAATATGGAATCTAATATCTCAGGCGTGGCGTACAATATCATCCTGAAGAGTCATCATCTTCAAGTTCGTTGTCGTAATAGTGGTGGGGATCGTGAGGAAATAATAGTCATTTTATTAGTAGTAAAAGTTGAAATAGTGCAGTAGGAGTAGCAGTGACGGGAGTGCTCTGATGATGGTTCTGGTTGACGTAATCGAAAATTTAGTATTTGTAATGGTAGTAGCGATGCTGGCAATGGGGAAATAAAGGTGGAAAGGAGTTGCAGATGGCCTAAAAGTTAACGTCACGCAAAATGGAATCACACCTTCCTTATTTTAGTAGGTAATATTCTTTTTAAAAAAAACGCATTTCCTTGAATTCTCTCATTTATCACCAAGTTCTGGCCAATGAGCGGCTGGATGACGAAGGTTACGTTTAGATTTTGAGCCATTTTTGGGGAAGGGGTGTCTTATATGCCGCCAAATCCGGTCGTTTCAGTAGCAATTGCCTACGATACTAACCCATGAACCAATACTTTACGGTACCTGCCTCAAAGAATTATGTAAGCTCATAAATCAAAGTGGGGTGTAAGACCCGAGCCACAATATTTATAAACCAGTCTCAAACACTGCACGATACTCAAAAAAAGCTAAAGCTTTACGAAACCCATAGGTCGCGACTTAATTTTGAGTCGCGACTTAGTTTTGGGTCGCGACTTATTTTCGGGTCGCGACAAAAGAAAAATTATTGGATCGCAATAAAATTACTTTATTATGTTAAATCTTTGCTTAATGTTGGAAAACATTAGTAAGTTTTATTAAAACAGAAATTGTGTGATCAAACAATTTACCGGTGTTTTCATCCGCGGTTAAAAAAATAGTTATTTTCAACTGCGTCGAGTTTGTCGCCTAGCGGCAAAGCGACCCTTAATCCTACATGGTCGCTCTCCATCGGTAAGAGAGCAATTCAAGCTTTGCTTCCTTTCACAACCTTCTATTTTATGAATCGGCATTTTAGATTACTATGGCAGTGATCCGTTCCAAAGGTGCATGTGGAGAAGCCTGCCATAATTGTCATGTAAAATAATTTTCCGTCCGTTGTACGAAACTACGGCTTCGAGGTATTTCGGTTATTTTTCTTCAGTGTTGCCAATTTAGATATTTTATATATAATTTTGATAATTCTAAAGAGCGAAAGTCAATATAATTTGTATAAGCTATGAAGAAAGATCTATAATTTTTAATGTTTTATTTATTTTTTATTAGATTTCTCGATGACCGCTGATCCAAACAACTTCAAACTCGACACTGCACTGCCTTGTGTGCTGACTAATCCATCTGGCGAATGTCAACTTCGTACAATATCCACTTGTCGAGTAATCGCGCTGCACACATACACACACGCACACACACACACACACACATATTTCTTCAATTGTACTTAGATTACATATTCAAAAACAAAATACAGAAATCGCATTTTGACTATAAATCTCTATTCAGCTGTGAGACTCGACCTCTCTTCTCCAGTGCAAAGAATTGATAAGACTGTAACAGACAAGACAGGGTCAAAGTTCACGATGATATTTATCTTGGTACTTAATAAACTGAGTGAAACAAATTGCATATGAATAAAAAAGGGTAAAAGTTTTAGGTACATTGCTCTACGTTTAACATCCCACTAGCACTTAGGCCAAAACCAGGACTTTCAATGCTGATTTTCAAGGAAGGCTGGCTCTACCCACTTGGAGGATTTGCGTAACATGATCCCCCTACTCTTAGAGTCATACGAAGCAAAGCTTAGTAAATCTCGAAATCATACTAGTGACGATCCGGAAGCGAAAAATGGTTTCCTATTTATACAGGAAATTGCGATGATTGGTGGTTCTACGATAATGGGTGAGAGTGGTGTCAGTTTGGTATGCGAACGTCATGGCGAAACTGCTGCTGCTGTTGCTAACGTTAATGGGATTGCAACAGAACGACGGTATTGGCGTGGAGAAGAGAGATGGTGGGGGGAATATCCGCCAACGATAATCATTAGCTAATTTAATGTTTGGCGAAAACAATATTGCGAATAAATGCTTGGATATTTGCAATTCGTTCTAATGTCATATCTAGCGATAACTAGAGATTTTTTTTTTTGGGGGGGGGGGTGATTGGCTCCCTGGGTGCCCCCTCCAACATTTAATTAGATTTGATGAAACAGGAGAATTTGCAATAAATAGACACGTACTATCACTTAATTAGTGAAAAACAACCCAAAAGGCTGAATTATTATCTATGAAATTCATGTATGTACAAATATATCCTTGTTATTGTATAATGTCAGTAGAAATGCAGTAGGTGAACTAGAATTTATAAAGCTTCAGGGGGCCATCCATTGGTGGATCGGGCGGGGGGGGGGAGTCAAATACCCCCCTCTCCTCCCCACCTATGCCTCTGAATCGTTTCCTTCTTTTTATCTCATTTGCTGTTTTCTTTTGGAATCATTCCAGCAACTAAAACTTTATTATTAATTATTGACTACTATTTCCATTCATAGTTGCACTACATAACCCAGGCTGTCGACCCACGGCAGCACGGCAGCGCGGATTGGAAATAAAGAATAAGCTCTCGGTGTTATTCGAACTCACATCCTTTTTGCCTAGGGAAGTCTGGTAAATGCCCAGCTGATCTTAACCGCCTGAACTACGAGAACTCTACAGCTCGTCAGATCAAATCTAACCCCTAATCCTACTCCCCATTCCCCGATCTCTCCGGCATCTTGTTTGTTTTTGTTTATGTACTAGTAGTATCAGTAATTCAGGTGTAATAATAGAGATAAATGTTAAGATATTTGCAATTCTATATTAGAAACCGTCAACCAAAACTGTCAGCAAAACTATCAACATCGGTTTCTTTCAGTTTTCAATTTGGTCTGCCTGGCTGGCTTGCTAGCTGACTATGTATGTATCACGGGTACAGACCGCACCAATGGAGCTAGAGGGCAGGAAATTTCAACATTTATTCCTTGCTTTTTTGAAATTTTTTAGTGAGAGGTCCCATGTGCAATGTAAGTTCATGCTAAATTGATCGCTAGTTTGTGTCCGCTTTTTTTTTGAAAATTCAGACATTTTTAGTGATAGCTTCCCAACTAAAGGCGAGAGAAGTAACTTTTAAAAAAAAACATTGATCACCATTGGGACTTTTTAGTGATCCTACACAAGGCGAGAGAAATAACTTATCCCCCTTTTCCAATTTTTTAATTGATCACCCCGACGACGGCATGCTGCCAAAAGACGGTTTCTATTGAGTGACCAACCAGCACTGTTTTCTATTTGGCTCATTTAGTGTTTTCTTTTGAAAACTTTCAAGCTACTAAATCTTAGCATAATTTCTTTTGCACGGACTGAAGCAGAACTATGCAGGATTGACGAGGAACATTCGTGGAGGAGTAGTAAGTGACATACTCACCTCACCTCACCGCGAACTCGGACTCCCCAAACTATATTCCGCCACTCGACCCGGTTTTGCATAGCTGTTGCGAGTTCTTCCCTTTGCAGGGTAGTATCCCTACAGAATTCGTCCGAGTATTTTGTGCGTGGACGGCCTCTTGATCTTTTCTCCTGAGTGGGTTCCCATAGGAGCAGTTGGTGCAGTGTATGGTTTTCCTCTCTCAGGCAATGTCCGATGAATCTTAGCCTGCGAGTTCTTATCACATTAAGGATGCGCTCAAAATCTCCATATACATATTTATTTATTTTTCGCTCTTTCCATGAGATGTCTTGTGCCATTCTCAACAGTCTGATATAGTTCCCATCAAGTGACGTACTGGTTTCACTTAATCATTGAGAGTTCGTTTTACAAGCATCGAGTACTCAAGAAATGCAGATCAGTGACAGAATTGATCTTGTTTTACAAATACCTATCCGACGATAATATGTGCGTATGCATTTTTCTGTCTAAAGAACACTGACATATAAACGCAAATATCACACATATGCAAGAGGCTCACATACGTAATAGGTACATAAATGCATAATATGCATATATATATATATATGCGCAAAACATATATATTTAAAATTACGGAAGTGGTTTACAAAGCTAATCAATTCCAGTGCTTCTATTAAGCAGAACTTGTTTCTTAGATTCGTAGAAAAATATTTTCTCGTGGAATCTAAGATTGTTAGAACCACACTCAGATATTACCTTAAAGCATGTTGCTAAACAATGTCGATTCCCTGTTATTCGTAGCCCATTGTCAAATTTAGCTGAGTTATACTGCAGCCGAGCGCTCTTATATTCCATATAAGTTGTATATACCTTTTACCGAGCAAATTAAAAAATGCGGCAAGTTAATTAAAAAATACGGCGAGCAAATTTAAAAAAAATTACAACTAGCAAATTAAAAAATACGACAGGCAAATTAAAAATCCAAGCAACATGAATCGATAAGCATGAGTAATCACCTAAATATCTTACAGTAAGATTTTGAAACCAGTGATGACTTCGGTCCTCACTGGGTGCCCCACTACTGGAGTCTTGTGTCAAAATGTATATACACTGTAAATACTGAAACAGAATGTACTTTATATTTACTAAGTTTAGTTTAGTAGTGTGACACCCAGTGAGGATCGAACTCATTACAGTAGTTATCAGCACAACAAGCTTATTAACGATTATTACACTGATTGTAAAACTAGGGATTTCAAAGAATTAGTGAAATGTTCAGGGATTTCACAAAATCCCTAGTTTCACAATCTTACCGTAACAAATACAGTTACTGAATGAGCAGCGACCTGAATTCGCATTGGGCAACACCAAAAGCTCAATTCAGTAAATCTGAAAAAGTAATAAATCTGATACCTAATTTAAAGCTAATAAATGAATTATCATTTAAACCAAATATACTAAGAGACAATTTTCAACTAACTGAAAAAATTAACATTTTCAGTGACTATAACAGTAACTGTATTTATGTGATTACTCATCTTTATCGATACAGTCTTGCTGCATTTCTTTAAAATATGCTTGCTGTATTTTTAATTTGCCCAAGAAAAGTCATAGTTAGCTCAACTAAAAGAACTGAAGTTTGAATTGAAGCTTCACAGAAGATCTCTCCCCGTCAACAATTTAGCCATATCAATTCATTAGATGTGTGAACATCTATGCAGCTCTATTCTGATGGATGATTATATTCTCTAAGTAAAAATACAGTCTGATTTCCTTTTCCTTAAAGACGGCGTAACTACTATTAATAAGTTCAGTTAATGTTAGTAGATGAAATTAAGAGTTAAGTTTGAATAAAAATGAACTGGCAACTCAGGCAGTAATATTACCTAGAGTTTATTCTTTATGTCCGATCCACGCTGTTTACTGATGACCGTACACTGACGGCATGAGTAGTTGCGATGAAAAGCAAATAAATTTAAGATGAAAGAAATACTAGTCAAAAATTAATCATGTCAACTCAGGCGTTGCACATTTTCCAATAAGGATATCAACATTACAAAGCAACCCGACAGAAAACCTATAGAAAGAACCAACAAACCGGTTTTAAGTTATGTTGTCTGTTGGTTCATTTGGTGCAAACGCCCTTGGGAAAGGGCGGAACCCAAGCATCCTTGCGCCTTATCTGTCCGTAAGTCACTTAGTCATTGACCTGGCACGATGGAATGAAAATAGCATTTTTAAAAAGAAAGAATGGAGGTGATCCTGTGCAAGATGTCCTCCAGTTCACTTCGCAAGCAATGTTCTCTTAAAATAAAATAAAAATGAGATTGTACACGAAAAGGGGGAACCGTTAAATTATTCAAGCTATTAAAAAAGATGATGAGATTAATCAACGCAGAGTTATGTTAGCTCCTCGTAGTTATTTCACTTCGATCAAAAAGTCTGCCTTCTGCGGCCATTAAGCTCGATGTTAAGTCACTTTCTATTTATAGAATTTATATCATAATTATTTGCAAATAAATAAGGGAAACTACTATATAATTAGCATTAATATACCTAGAGTTATCTCATTTGAGAAATCGGATCATTATAATATATATTATTGAAGCGCGAATGAAGACCCCACACTATTATTATTAAGTTGCCAGTTGGACAGGAAAGTTCTTTATTCTTCAAGTTAGAGCATTTTGACGGTATCGCGCTAACAAAAATCTGCCTACAATGTGCTGTTTTTGCTGTGTTACGATAACAAACATACATAAAGAAATCGTATTATAATATAGATTCCTGGATTATTTTCCGCAACTGTATTTCTTGGCGCAAAGTCTATAATTGTATGAAACTAAATTAAGACAAACTGATATTCTTCGAATTTTAAGACCATTCTCTTAGTAACTGCACTAAATTGATTAAAGCTATATTAAAAGAAAAGAAAACAAGTTTGGCTGCTGCAGGGTCAAACCCCACTCCTACTTCTATTCCGACTGGAAATGATTACTGCAACTTTTGTATTTTATATATAATTTTTTTTTAAATGTATATTTTATTTTTTAGTATAAATGCATTTATCTATTAGAATGAAATATTTCTTTTCGAAGATATCTAAGACTTGTTAGTTTGGCTCAGTTGGTGAGAGAGCCGCCTACCAATCACTTGGTCATGATTTCAAATCGCGGTAGGGAAATATTAATTTTACACATCGGTTTGGTTTAACGTGACGGGACAGACAAACAGTGAAGCATTTACTCCCCTAAATTAGGTGAGGATTGTTGTTGCTGTTGTTGTTGTTGTTGTTACGGTAGAAATTTTACAAAATGATTATTACATACTAGTATTCAATTGTTACAGCCAAATCGCATTGGATACACCGGTTCTCGTACGATCACAGAAGCAATGTCGAGCCTGGTCAGTACCTAGATGGGTGACCGTCTGGGAATACCAGATGCCGTAAGCAGCTGGGGATCATATAGAGAGCCTCCAGTGGCGATCCCGTTAATCCACCTAGGAGTCAACACACATTTACAAATGTTTCATTAATCGTTGGAGAACGGGATCTTCCCGTTGGTTTAAAATCAGTTTTCTTGATCGGTTTCATCCCGTTGGTTTAAAATCAGTTTTCTTGATCGGTTTCATCAGCTCAGAATGTAACCAGAAACATTTTACTCTACAAGCATAAATATCACTGCACTAAGATTTCGCACTATTTTAAAACAAAAGATGAACACAATATCGAAAAGCATATGTGACCCTGCACGTCGAATCGGGTATTAAGTCGCACGGGTCAGGTTCGAGCTAGAACTGAAAATAGCTAGTGCAGGTCATTTTTGACGATTTTCGGATTTTTATTAAGAAACATTCCCGTTGAAAATATGGATGTTCAATAATCCAAAAGATGTTTTAATGAGTTTTTCTGAGATCGCATCCCTAGAAATAGTCATTGTTCGTATACTTTCATCGCAATTTTCTAGAAACTTTGGTTAGAAAATTTCCCCAAGTACCTGAAACCAAAGGTTCCATATCTTCGCAAGCACATAAGCTATCAAGACGGGATAAGTACCAACATAAAGCTTATGATGTGTGGAATATGAACCTCATCTAAAATCACCCTAAATGCTACTTGATACCTGATTCGTTATGCGGCGTCCCCAAAAATCTTATAATTTAACAATTGGCATACACATACGTGTATATTAGATTTTACAAGCTTAAGAAACACTGTTTCTGGTTTTTAGATCAAAACCTTGATAAACACGTGTAAACAATTTTGACCGACCCGACACCAAGAGTTACCCTCATACGTCTCCGTGTTTCCTCTGTGCTTTAACTGTGTACGCATAAAAGAGTTTCTATTGAGAAATCCCAGATTATTCGCTTGGGAAAAAGAACGTACCCAAATTTTCAAATCAGCTTTTTATTTCATGGACAGACCATGCTTCAGCCACGAGTTACACACCCAGCTATTTATGAAGTGGGTTGTTATTTGCGACCGTCTGTGTCCACAGTTTGGGTCGTGGGCTTTTGGTATGCTATTGGTTTTAATTTCACTGATAAGCGGACAAAGTCATTATTGTACTGTTTAGTAGCCTTTCAAAAACAAACAGAAAAAAAAGACTGGTCTGCAAGATTTTAGCTGAGGACAACGGCTGTAAAGACCGTTTAAAATCACCGAGGAGATAACTTCCAGGACAACTCATGACAGACAGATACAAAAAGACATACATAGTGAACCTCAACTTCCTCTTACTTATATGTGACCCCAAGAGAGAAAAACAACGTAAAAACGCGGATATCAGTAAAATGTATAGTAGCTATTCTAGTTATTTTAACGAGCTGTTTAACGAACATATTTGGTTGAATTGGAATGGACATTTCGACAATAAACAAGTCTTCTACCTCGTTCATATTTATTGGTCAATAAATTTTAGTTCTCATGAAATCTAAGAGTTTTGGGCGAGGATGGACTGCAGTTGTTTACTCTCTAGTTATCAGTACATGTGTGCACTTATAAAACGTGCGATAACCAAGTTCTTTACATATCAACGCCTACGCGTGCAGGACAATATAATGCATATTGTTGCAGAACATTTTTTTTTAAAGTAAGATTTTCTACGGACTTGTTTATGATCGTGTCAATATCACTAACAAACTTACACATTGGACTATTTTAAAACATTAAGGATGAAAGTAACTCCGAAAAGCATATCTGTTGGTAATCAATATTTTTAACGCACACACTCTCTCTCTCTCTCTCTCTCTCTCTCTCTCTCTCTCTCTCTCTCTCTCTCTCTCTCTCTCTAGCAATATTTGCTCCTTTGTTAGGTTTATAAATCTTTGCTTTATTGTAATTTGTTCTTATGCTCTTGGTTTCGGCTGCCGTGATTTTCTTTCATGTTTAAAGTATCCTCTACGCAGCCATTGTGATGGCCTATCGTATGTAGCTATTCCATCCATGTATTCTGTTAATCCTTATATAGCTAAATCAAAACAGTCTTCTAAGATGATAAGTTTTCTTCCTCCCTTTTCTCTACTTGTGTAGAGCCTATCAACAATATCCCTGGAGTGTAATTAATGTTCTAATCTGTTGAGCTAATGACTAGACATCCTCTTTTGTGCAGTTTAGGAAGGGACCAGAACTCCTAATTATGGACACCATTCACGTGTTCATTGCTTTGGCCTCTTAATTTCTTCTCAAAAGTCTTCCTGGTTTTCTTTCCTTTTTTTTATTCCCCTCTTCTTACTTTAATGAATTGTGTTCCTAAATATTTATAGAGGTCCCACATATCTGAAATGCCTGGGACCAGATTTTCTCGGATTTTGGAATATTGGTATATACATAATGAGATAAACATAAACGCTTTCTCTTTTTAATTATCACTGTTACCCATTAGGGTATCTGAAGCCTTTTTTGCCATGTTCAACAATATATTTGTACAGATGAAAGAATAAAAATAAAGTGATTAATGCAAGTCGGGCCGTGACAATAATTTGTTTTGATTTGGACTTGTCTTGTTTTTCACCGTTTGTGATGTTAATATAGTTTTACGTTTCTAAAGAGTTACACAAAGATAACCAAGCTTTTTCTGTAATCAGAATGAGTTGGAAGTACAGTGAGGTCATGTACGGAATTTTCCACTTGTGACCCCATGTTGGCTTTTAAAAGTGTCAGACTTTGGAACCTTTCGGTTTTCGGAGTTTCGGAGAAGGGGTACTCAACCTGTATTAGTCAATTGCGCTTATTGATTGACTTATTATCTTGGAACTCAATTCCTTCTTTTGATATCTGTTTCCTCTTTTCAGCCGTTAACATTGCAGACTTCTCTCTTTCAAATTTCGTGCAAATATCTTCGTTGAAAATTCTGACTGTTTGAACCAGTATATCTAGTTCTGTTTGCAGTGGAGATAATAAGGCCTTCTAAAAATCCCTCTTTTCATATTAACCTTGGCTAGAGGTCAATTCTATATTCCAGTTTTTTCATCGAGTTTGATATGAACTGTATTACTGCAATCTACAACTTTTTAGACATCCCAAATTCAGATGTGGTCTATCATGTCATTTTTTCAATAATTATTATCTCATTGCTATGTCAATCTTTCTTGTTTTTATTTCCTTCGGTATCATCTGATCTTTGCGTATTCGATCATTTGGTTCTTTCCTTGCATCATCATTTTGTCTAGTAATAGTCCTCTAATGAATAGTACATTTTCCCGTTATTTGTTCGGTGATAACTTTCAACGAAAGAAAAACATGTTATGGGTCTATAATTGCTTGCTGTTCTATTTTTACTATCTTTTTAAATTATAGTTTTTGGCCTTTGGCCATTAATTCTGGGACTCTTCTTTCTCAGGCATTCATTTAGTTCTTTGTGAGTCGATCGAACAGTGTAGGGAATATAGTATTATAATTCTTCTTCTTCTTCTTCTTCTTCTTCTTCTTCTTCTTCTTCTTCTTATTATTATTATTATTATTATTATTATTATTATTATTATTATTATTATTATTATTTCCTTGATTTACGTTTTCATACAGTCATATACCAAGTCTTTCACCTGAGACCTAAGGCAAATGAAGGTTTACTTTGGAAGTTATTGAGCATTTTTTTCCTCTTTCTATTCTTTTTTTTCCTCCTCCCTTTTGTTGGGCTGTGATCACTAAAAACGGTCTGAATTTTCAAAAACAAAACAAACGGGTACAAACTAGTGATTAATTTAACATAAACTTACATTGCAAATTGAACCCCCCTCTAAAACCTATTTGGGGGGGTGTTAAAAAACAAAACATTTTCACTACTCGTTGAGAGGAGTGTCAGGATACATATATAGATATATAAATACATATAAATGTCAGAAGACATGAATAACCTAAACCCAGCAATAAAGCAGTGTTGTGGGTAGCGGTGATTAATATTCTGAGATTAAATATTCTTTGTTCTCTGCCTTGTCGTTATTTCATCGCGATTTGGTTACTCTTATATTCTGCAATAGCCGAGCCCTATAAAAGCTAAACGTCAGTGGTTAAATACTGGTTAGAGCAAGCATATGAGGTTTGCAAAGAATCCAGACATTTTGAATATCTCGAGAGCCGGTTGCGTAGTCCTGATGTAACCTGGCAGCCAATCAGAGAGAACCTTACTGCGAATGTGTGCTGCATGTTTTCTCAGTCCAGTGAACGCGAGTCGATCCTAGGTCAACCTATTTTTGTATGATAGGAAATTATGACTTTTTGCTTAATATAAGTACTTTTACTTATTATATTACTAGCTAATCTCTGTAAAAGAAAATCACGAATATATTTGAATTTCTATGATTCTTTTAGTAAATAAACTAAACTAGTTTAAGTGGAAGAGTCCATTCTTTCAAATAATAGGTATGAGATATTTTTATCAGCCAATGTGTTGGAAGGGTTCATTGTTATGGGCAGAGAAACAGAAAAATCACGCTCTAGATTATTTGTTCATTATTATATTTCAGTCGTTGTATCCTCCGGCCTTCTTCAGGTGCCTGTTGTATTCGGTAACGTTCTCGGAATTTCGAACTGAACCATTTATTCAATCCATGACACGAATACGACAGGCACCTGAAGGCCGGATAATACAGCGGTCGAAACGTTGTGATTATAACAACAAAGATGAGGACAACAGTTCGAATAAATCAGTGTATATATAATGATAATTCCTAATCTCAGAAATTCAGGCGGCCTTTTGGCCAAGATCAAAGTGTAATATCTGTTCTTCGAAACCGCCATGGCCTCGAAGTTCGGAGAAACACGGCCCATATGGGGTCCTATGGCATGCTCGGGTATCGTCCTGGGAGGGTTGAAAAAACAAAAAAGGTTTTTCTAGACATAAGGAGAATTAAAATGTCAATCCTTTGAATCCATTGGTGAGGCCTATAGGCGCGACGCATACATACATAAATAATCAGCCAGCCAGACTGATTTGAAAACTGAAGAAATCTATGGTGACAGTTTTGTCGACAGTTTTAGTTGACCGTTTCTAATACCCCAGAGTAATTGGGGTAAAAGTTGCGAGTTATTAAAATACGAGCAAAGTTATTGTTTTCTTTCATCGTTATATTTCCGTTCTTCGCCAAGCGTCCTTTATCGTTTGAAAAGCAGGACATATTTTGCGCGTAAACACCGCAAATAACGAAATCAACTGCTTCTTAAAAACCTTCATTTTCTCTTTGTCCAGTCCTAACATCAAACACAAGTCGGTAAATTAATTTGTGTTGCCAACGACGCCAGCAATCCCCTTCCCCACATCCAGTCCAAGTATGTGTGTATGTAAGCTATGTAAGTGGACTACACACAGATTTTTATCAAAAATTATATCTGTATTAGAATCTCTGTCTGTCTGTCTGTCTGTCTCTCTGTCTGTCTCTCTC
>VCCN01000920.1:4997684-5008510 GCA_006491835.1 Architeuthis dux
GTATGTGTGTGTGTGTGTGTGTGTGTGTGTGTGTGTGGAGAAGGTGGACACAAAAAATAGAAGCATTTCTCTTAATGATGAACAGTCCATTCTATTTTTCGGCGATTTCTCTCGTGATTTCCCCGGAGAGTGGCACCTGCAGTATCAAATTTCGAAAATTTCTGAGCAGTTCCACCGTAGGCAACAAATTTCCTCACGCTTATGTGACGTGCCGCCATTACTGGCCGCCATGTTCACCCCGCCAACCGCCTGGTTCGCAATGATTATAGTGGAGCCAAAATGGAAGCTCCAAGCTGTTGTTGTTCTGTTTTCATAGCGTTAATTCTTCGCAACTCGGCGCTAAAGACAAAATGGTTGGGGTAGGTGTATATATGTACATGTGTACGTTTCTATACATATGCATGCGTGTATATACACATGTTTTATATACGTATATAGCCCAATTGATGCATTTCCGTGTTGCTGCAAGCAATCAGAGATTCTTCGTTTTCGATGAATGAGAGTGAATGAGTGATGGTGAATGATTAAGCAGAGGATGATTGAGAAAGAACGAATAATATTGAATTGGTGAATTCAAGCGAATGAATGAGGTTGAGTGAAGGAATGATAGAGCGAAAAGCATCATCATATTTCTTCATTTAGACACTTTGTGCCTCTAGAGTGTCTTTACATATGCTGGTAACGTTGGCATATCAAAAACATAAACTTTATTTCTCCTTTTCTTCTGTATCTGCATCGTAGATAAACCCGACTTTGTCTCAATCTTTAGCCATGAATTTCTAGAGATATCTTTTTGTTTTATTGGCAAATAGAGACTGTTTCTGAATGGAAAAATTAGATAGTCTTGTTACATGGGCTATATATTTTAATAGTCTTGTTACATGGGCTATATATTTTAATAGTCTTGTTACATGGGCTATATATTTTAATAGTCTTGTTACACGGGCTATATATTTTAAATAGTGTACTTTGCAAAAATCATATATTGGCATTGTTTTTGTTATGGTTCGTAGGTCTTCGTTTGAATATTTAAAGGACCAATTTAATTCGACAATTACCTCGGCAGCAGCTTCTACTCCTTTCTTATTGTGTTTAGGAGCGTTTTTACTTTTATAGCCGTTTGAAAGCATCTTTCGCAAGAATCCATGCCAGACACTCTCTAGTTTAAGCTTTTCATGTTTTTTCATATCCCATGTTTGTACACTATATAGTAGTTGGAAACGAACACATACCTTTAAAATATTATTCTTATTGACATCTTTATTCTTTGATGAGTCAGGAAGTGTTTTAATTTGTTACATTTCTGGAAAGCAGATGATATTCTAAATGTCAGATACTTTTCATGATACTTGATGTTTGATGATTTCCTGTGTTAGTATCACTCGCTGTATGTTTATCACCTGATCTTTCATTATTCACAGATTTTATATTTTTATAATTTGTAATCATATCCCCTAGATATTTAAACTTAAAAGGATAGTGAAATAATATGCCAACCTTTCAATGAATCTTCACATGTGTAGATATTTTTTAATGAAAAAAGCAGCTTGGGAGAATGATAAATATAGAAGAAAGAAAGAAAAGAAGAAAGGAAGACAAGCATAGTTTCTGCAGGGTCAAACTCCATTCCTATTCTATTCCAACTGAAGATAATTGCTGCAACTTTTGTATTGTATATATTATAAATAAATTCGTAGGTATATGAGAATTTGTCAGCTTAGGTGGCAAGATAGCCACCTACTAGTCACTTGATCGTGATTTCAAATCACGGTAGGGACATTTTAATTTTATTTAGATTTGGTTTAACTTGGCGTGATAGACAAACAGTGAAGAGTTTAATCCCCTAAATTTGGTGAGGATTGTTACGGGGAAAACAAAGTCAACTGAAAACTGGGACAAGAGTGTGGGTGGCTCAGTCTGGTGCAGTTCTAAAGTATGTTAAGAACGTTAATATGATTTTGATTATTATCTGTTTTTCAGGAAGTATAGAAGGAAATACTAGAAATACTGTAAATTACGACCAAGTGAGGAATATGACATTTAGGGATTTGTTTTGAGCTACCGCAGAGGTAGCTCAAAACAAATACCTAAATGTCATATTAACCGTTACGCTTTGAGCTCTGGTCTCTAAACACCTAACCCTAGCAGCGATATTTCGTCAATATTTTCATGGTCATGATTGTCAGTTTGGCTCAGTTGGTAATAACTTGGTCGTGATTTCAAGTTACGCAAGGGAAATGTTAATGTTATATAGCGGTTTGGTTTAATGTGACGGGACAGACGAACAGTGAAGGGTATACTCCCCTAAATTAGGCAAAGATTGTTCTTGGTCTTGTTACGGGGGGGAAACAAAGTCAACTCCAACATGGACTGAAGTTTGACAAAAATAAAGAAAGAAAGAATGAACAGAGTCAGTAGGCGGGAACGAGGGAGTTACAAAAATAGAGAGAGATTGGAAACAGTTAGAAGATGAGGAGAAAAGAGAGAGAGATATCTGAACAGTGCGGAGTTGTGTTAAAATGACAATGCGGAGTTGTGCTAACGTGACAAGAAAATTGAGCAATGGTGTAGTACTGTGGGAAAGCGTTGGAACGGCGTTCCCTTACTTTTTAGGGATGGGGAAACGGAGTTCCCTCACTGTTACACTACTAAAATTCTCTATTTGATCAACTCAATGATAATTAGCCAGTATATGTCCAAATACCCATCCCATGTGGCCTCAAAACGTCTCTGAAATTAGTTAAATTTCAAAGATTTTTTCGGAGATGGGGAGGGGATGCAGGCAGCACTGCGTTCCCTCAGTTCTTTTATTCACTACTCCACTGAAATTGAGAGAAAAGAAAGAAGGTGATAGACAGAGAGTGGTGCGTAGCGTAACACAGAGAGAGAAAGACAGCAAAGCATGAGGAAAGAGCAAAGGGAAGAGAAACATTTGGAGAGTGAGGTGTGACATTAAACTGACAGAGTGAAAGGAAACAGTGAAAGAGAAAGGGACGGATGAAGATTGTGAAAGAGTAGTTGTTAGTGAAATAGAGACACAGAGAATAGTAGAGAGGAAGAGAGACAAAGAATTACTGATTGGTGGATGGCATTATCAAGACAGAAGAGGAATTTGAAAGAAGCAAAAGATGAGGAAGAGAGTCATGGAAACGAAGAGAGATGAATAGAATTAAAGAGGGAAGGAAAATAAAAAAGAGTGAAAAAAAAGGATTTAGAATAGAAACAGGTCTGGTTTGTCACTCAATAGAAACCGTCACGTGACCAACGTCTTTTGGCAGCATGCCGTGTTGGTGGTGATCAATTAAAGATTTCGAAAAAATGTTGATCAATGAATAAGTTACTTCTCTCGGGTTTTGTTGGGCAGTGATCGCTAAAAAGGTCCGAATTTCCAAAAATAAAACAAGCGTGAATCCTGCCGTACACAAACTAATGGACCAATTTAGAATAAATTTACATTGTACATTGACCCCTCACTCCACTAAAATCCTATTGTGGGATAAAGGTTTTCAAAAACAAAACAAAAGTTTTTTTCTAAACGTAATAAGGAGTAAATGTTTAATTTTTCAGCCCTCTAACTCCATTGGTGCGGCCTTTACCCGTGATACATACATACATACATAGTATCGCCCATAAATAAGTACACCCCAACCACTTTTTTAAAATAGAAAGACAATTGTCTTCTAAACCAAACATAGTAGGATTTTATTATTTCTAGTGGACCATTACACAATCAAAATGGATATTATCAGGTATTATTTATGACCAAACTCTACAGCATTGAAACTCCAAAGTTTCCAAAAACGTTTTTTGGTAGTGTTGTACTTATCTTCACATATTTATATTTTTGGTTACAGTGTAGCAGCGAGAGAGTAAGATCTTAATTACTAATGTACAGTGTGATTTTTGTTGTTCTCTGTCTGTAACCATGAACTCTTCCACTTTAGGATAACACATTTGCTGATAAAATATCTCCTACTCACCATTTAAATCAATGGACCCTCTCACTTGGACGAGTTCAGTTACTTTATAATAACACCTCAGATGAAATTGATAAGACGTGAACATTTATTTACACTACTAACAGCTTACGAGTAGTGAACTATTAAGTGAGGGAATATGAAGAAATCGCTCGAACTCCACAGAAACACTGGTAGATATTTTCCCCAAATGCATTGTGACCCCCAATATATATATTGTCAAACTCCAGTCCAAGTTGAGGTTGACTTTGTCCCCCCCCCCCGTAACAAGAACAAGAACAATCCTCACCTAATTTAGGGGAGTAAACTCTTCACTGTTTATATATCCCGTCACGTTAAACCAAACTGGCTGCTGCAGGTGCTGATACATTTTCGTAGATATGTACGACTTGTCAGTTTGGCTCAGTCGGTAAGAGAGCCGGCTACCCATCCTTGCTCGTGATTTCAAATCACAGTAGGAATTTTATAAATGTATTTATTTATTTATTAGAATGAAATCATACTGCTCATTATATAAGTATATTAACTTAGCTTGAGTTGAGATCCAATGAGGTGATTGACCCACTAACAAAGGCCAGCAGAATTAGATTGCTATACGATGTGCGTCCTGAACCATTTGATTTTCATATTATTTAGCAGTTTTGTATCAGACCATTAATAGTGGGAGATCCAATGAGGATCGAACCCACTAACAACGGTGAGCAAGATTAGCTTGCTGACCATTGCTATACGAAGTGTGTCCTGGTTCATTTTTTTCTTTATATGATCTACTCGTTAATCGCGGTGGAACAAGATTCGCGGATATAAATGGATTGAGATGTTTTATTTGTTGTTTTTAGAAAAAAATACTGAATTTGTTTACCGGGAAGAGTGAATAGTTTCAAACAGTCGGTAGGAAGTATTTTGGGGGGAAAATCCCCCCACCCTCTCAGTGGAATAGTCCAGTGTTACGGATAGCGAACCAAGAAAATCACACTGTTATCAAAGAGTTTAAAAGTACAAATGTGACATTAATAACTGATTTTAAATCATATTTATTTTTGTCATAAATGCCACCAGAATCTATGGTATTAGTATCACCGATACGGATATAGCGAAAGAAATGCTGATCATTAAGCTACTGGCTTGAAGCCTTACAACCTATATACACTGTTAAATGCTTCTAAGATAATAATTATACATCCATACATGCTGCCATGGGTGATAAATAAAGCAACGGAGGACAAAACTAGGGGTTTTTTTATGGGAAAGAAGACGACGAGGATATACAAACGGAATAAAAAGAAGATATAAGAAAATCACAAGAAAACAGGTCTGGTTAGTCGCTCAATAGAAACCGTCACGTAACTAGCATTTATTGGCAGCGTGCCATGTTGGGGATGATCATTTAAAGAAATTGGGAAAACGGGTGATCAATGAATAAATCACTTCTCTCAGCTTTTGTTGGGCGGTGATCATTAAAAAAGTCTGAATTTTCAAAAAAGAAAAAGCGTGAATTTTGCCAGACACAAACTAAAAACCTATGTGGGGTGGGCTAAGGAGTAAATGTTTAGATTTTCAGCCCTCTAGTTCCATTGGTGCGGCCTGTACACGCGATATAGCCAGACAGACCAGCTTAATAACTGGAGAAAAAGAAATTTGACAGTTTTGGTTGACGGTTTCTAATATAGAAATATCACAAAAATAGAATTATGAATAAAAAAGGGGATAGTAAAAGAAGTATAAAGAAAAGAACTACTTGTATAATGAACAGGATGGTTTTCTTGGTTCTCTGTCCGTAACCATAACCATTTTGCTCATAAGAATACCTCCTAACCACCATTTGAAACTATGGACTCTTCAAGTGAAACGAATTCAGTATTTTTTCTAAAAAAAAAACATCTCGTAGAAATTAAAATATATCCACGAATCTTTTTACTCGTATTAACCAGAAAGAAATAACGGACCAGGACGCACGTCGTATAGCAACGATCAGCAAGATAATCTTGCTGGCTGTTGTTGGTGGGTTCAGTAGTTTCTTTTCCTAATTTAAAAAAAGGTAATATAAAAAAACAATGAGGAAAAAATGAAAGTTGGAAGGAAAGAAAGAATGAAAGACAGAGTGGGGGAATTAAGGAATGAAAGAAGAAAGAAAAGAATGAATAATGAAAGAAAGAAAATATAAAATAAAAAAAGAAGAAGAGAAATAAAAGAGAAGGAAAATTATTTGAAGAGAAAAATAAGGAAGGGTGGACAAAACGATGGTGGGAAAGAAGAAGTAATGGAATTAATGAAGTAAAAGTAAAATGAAGGAAATACAGAAGAAAGAAAGGTAGGAGTGAAAAAAAACTAGTAATGAAGGAGAAAAGTAAGAAAGGAATTGTTAGTAGAACACATGAATGACTGGC
Organism: Architeuthis dux; assembly: GCA_006491835.1. NCBI lineage: Eukaryota > Metazoa > Mollusca > Cephalopoda > Oegopsida > Architeuthidae > Architeuthis > Architeuthis dux. Next base: position 5,004,049 of record VCCN01000920.1, read on the forward strand.
TGACTATATTAATGAGGAAAGAAAGAAAGAAAGACGGGAGGAAGGAGGGAAAGGGGGAAGGAAAGAAGGAAGGAAGGAAGGGAGGAAGGAAAGAAGGAAAAAAGGAAGAGAAAAGGGAAGGAAGGAAGGAAGAAAGGAAGAAAGGAAAAAGGAAGGACGGAAAGGAAGGACGGAAAGGAAGGACGGAAAAAAGGAATAGAGGAAGGGAGGAAAGAATAAAGGAAGGAAGGGAGGAAGGAAGAAAGAAAGAAAGGAAAAGGGAAGGAAGGAAATTGATTGAAAAATAAAAAAAAATAAAAATAAAAGAATGGAAGCTTAAAGGAACGTTGAAATTCTCAAAAACGAAACAGATGAAATCGTCAGAAGACGAGAAGAGACGAGGTAATGGAAAACTTGTAGACAAATGTGAAAGGTGCCAGAAAACTTGTAGACAAATGTGAAAGGTGCCAGAAAAGTTAAAAACAATTCATTAATTCATTGGAGGATTAAAAGGAAGAATAAAAAGAAAAGATTAAGAAACAAGCCGGACTGCTGCAGGGTCAAACACAACTCATATTTCCATCCCAACAGAATATGATTACTGCAACTTTTGTATTGTATGTAACAAATAAATTCGTAGATTTGTAAGGCTTGTCAGTTTGGCTCAGTCGGTAAGAGAGTCGGCTATACATTTATAAAATAACATTTCTCTACAGTGATTTGGAATCACGACCAAGTGATACTTGGTCGTGATTCCAAATCACTGTAGGCAAATGTTATTTTATAAATGTATTTATTTATTAGAATGAAATAAGCCCTTGCGTATTTCTAACATACATTTTCGTAGATATGTAAGACTCGTCAATTTAGCTGATTTCAAATCACGGTAGGAGAATGTTAATTTTATATATCGGTTTGGTTTAACGTGACGCCAGAGACAAACAGTGAGAGAGACAAAGAGTTTATTCCCCCAAATTTGGTGAGGATTGTTCTTGTTCTTGTTACGGTAGAAAAATAAAGTTAACTCCAGACTTGGACTGGAATTTGACAACATAGGTAAAATAAAAGTAATGAATTGAAAGAATGAAGAAGAAAAGAATGACCAAGTGATGTCAAAAGTGAAAGGTATAACATAAATAGTAAGTAAATCATCCATCTGCTTGCACCATCGAGGGTGTCATGGGGTTATTTCACGAGAGCATTTTATTGTAACCCACTTCCGGCTTGCTAGGCCCGTCGAAGCTTCACTAAAGCCACGTTAACCGCACCTCGCCAGATTCTAACGGCGCTGGGCGAAGGGTTGGACTTTCCCGGTTTGATATTTTACCCACAGCTGGGGGCAGAAAAGATGTATTCATGCCTTTTTTCCAAGGGCATTAGTGCGAAGTCAAACTAAGAACCATGCAACGTGCTCAAGAGAGGAATTGTATTTACAAGACAACACAGTATATAAGAGAAAAACAGGAATCAGAGATATCATAGAATCCATTAGAAAACACAAATGGCAATGTGACAATAATGTCAGAGAACCGCTAGACATCAAGACTCACAATATGGATATCCAGAGATCATATGCGAAATTGTGGTCGGTAGAAAATAAGATGGTGTGTTGATTTAGACAGATTCGGGAGATATAAGCGCCTTGACGCCCGCGATAGAGAGATCTGGCGAATCTTGGGGAAGGTCTACGTTCAATGACGGACACTAAAAGCGTGATGATGCTGCTAACCCTTAGGCCACCTACACTTCGAATAAAATGAATGAAACGAATAAAAGAAGAATCGTCAATGGAAGACTCGCCAATTTCTGAAAGACAGGAAGGTCGGAAGAAAATAAATTGAAAAGGAAGAATCAAGTGTTGAGGGCCTCGAGGGAAGGCCCAGTTAATTATTTGAACCATTCAACCTATAAGCGTTTTTTTTTCTAAGTTGTGTGTGAGTGCATTTGTGTGTAGGAGGCATAGGACACGTGCAACTAAGCGAATAAATAATAGAGAGTTTAAAAGAGAAAATCAAGACCAAGAAGAAAAACACGTTTTCATTGACATTCCAAACAACTGTAACTAGAAAGAACTCAGAGAGCGCATAACTCTACCAACGCAATTGTCAGGGGAGGTAATTGTGCACGGATCAGCACCAACATTTAATCACCTCCTTTGTAGCCAACTGCCTACCCCTCTACAAAATTTAATTGAGATTCATTGACAACTTTTGGAGATATCATGTGGACAGACATTAACTTTTGGCGATATTATGTGGTGTGGACATACAACGTAGGTGGGTAATTGTGCATGGATCCGTTCCAAAATATAATCAATTCTTTCTTAGCCTATTGTCCACCCTTCCACAAAATATCGTTGAAGTTTATTGAGAACCTTTGGAGATATCGTGTGGAAAGTCATGAGCGTATACATAAATGTATTTAAAAAAACGGAAAATATCTCCCAATGAAAATTCCTGGATCCGCCCCCAGACTTCCTTAACTCATTGCCCACCTTTCCACATAATTTCATTGAAATTCATTGAGTACTTTCGGAGATATCGTGTGAACAGACAGATAGACGGAAAAGCGGACGCGAACGAATACATATACCTTCCACTTTTGACACGTTACATCATTCCCAGTACCTTATCCATATTATGCACAATTTTGTTTTGCTTTTACGTTGCATTTTTTCCTTTCTTAAAATAAAAGAGCCGAAAACGTTGATTATTTTCTTCCATAATCAATGTTAGAATCAATAAACAAAAATATTCCTATTTTGACAAATGTTTTTAAATGCACGCTGATATAATCAAAAGAGATCATCTTGGATGAAGTGAATTAAAACTAAACTCTCCTAATTCTATCTAACGACAAAAACAGAACGAACTTTTGGCCAACCCAAACATTCGATCATCAGCAGGTGCTCCACCATTGTAACCTTGTATCAGACTGTGTCAAGTATATACATATCAGTTCTAACCAATAATTATATATGTATGTGTATATACCTCAGTAGTAGTGTCCTGGCCTAAATATCTATTAAAAAATGCCTTCATTTTATAGGTATTTACTGAGCTTAGCTTCGTCTCTTACAAGGCCACAGATCAGGGGTTCCCAACCTTTTTAGCGTCATCACCCACTTTCACATGGGAAATTTTTCCACCGCCCACTTGTATAGTAAATATTCAAAAGCATACCAAAAATGTTTGGTAAAAGTTTGTTACTAGTTCGTAAAACTGACTTTTTATGATGTCGTAAAAAATACCAAAGGGAGGTAACAAATAACGCTGACCCTTTTTTACAGGTTCTTTGCATATCTTCTTTGAATATTTTTTTCGGGTAGCATATGTTGAAATACCTTCTTAATACTCAAAATTCTATATCGCCCACCAAAATTTCCAATCGCCCACTATTTTCTGTTCAGTTGCCCATCGGCCACCCAACAGTTGAAATCGCCCAACGGTGGGCGATATCGCCCAGGTTGGGAAACCCTGCCATAGATGAAGGGCACCCTGTAAGAATCAGTAGAAATAGTCAGTAAGAATAGCTTGTTAACTACTGATTCACTTTGAAAGTAATGATTAAAGCACAGATTACAAAAGACTTAAACCTACTCTCTAGAGCAGAGGTTCTCTAGAGCAAAGAGGTTCTCAAAGATACATGTAAGGAGTCCGCGAAAGATTCAAGTTTTATACATTAATTGTCAGACCAAATAAAAATCTAGACAACTTTGCAAATTACAACCTTGGTAACTTTTAAGACAATAATCCCAGATCTTAAATATTGCTTGCATTGGAAAATGAAAAGTTTATTGACATCACTTCAAGTTCCACTTGACAAGCAGCATTTAAAAGAATGCCACCTTCAGAATTTTGATGTACTATAAAAGAATATCCATAGCTATCAGAAAAGGCTATTAAAGTACTTGTCCCCTTTCCAACTATATATTTATGTGAGGCATGACTTTCTGCATATACAAAAATAAAAACTAACCGTCGTAATAGACCGAATGCTGAGGCAGATATGATAATTCAGCTGTCTACCATTAAACCAGACTTCAAAGAGATTTGTAAAAAATAAAAAATGAAACAGTGTCATTCATCCTGCTGACTTTTCATTCATTTCCCTTCTCTTTTAGAATGTATATATTTTCAAAATATAAATGTTGTTTCTGAAAACTCGAGATGGTTTATTTTTAATAAAATCACCTAACCAACATAAAAAACACTCTTCAGGGTCCACCCATATTTTTTGAAGATATTACTGGGTCCGCGGGGAAAACAAATTTGAGAACTGCTGCTCTAGAGCATTTTTTGTGTTCACAAGTTTAGATTCGCATCATACCATTAAGTTAATCTAAGATCCTAAAATGTATTTATCGAATTATATACACCCGGAAATAATTCAGACTTTTGTACGTATTACATAGTTAAAGTTTGTTTCTTTTGAGTTTCCTCTTTTTACTCACACACACACACACACACACACACACACACAC
>VCCN01000920.1:5271112-5283319 GCA_006491835.1 Architeuthis dux
TCCCAGCCCTAGGCGGTCTGCCTCCTGGCTGCTTAGATCTCTAGTTTTCTGTCCGGGGTTCGGGTTTGCTTTATAGGTTTCTCGAACGCCTACGCAGGTGTCATTTCCGGTCCGCATATCCTGTTTTGGACACCCACGCATATACATATTTCCTAAGGTGGGCGGGTCACTTACATTTCCGCACAGGTGTCTGACCCCGGAATAACCTTTTCGTGGCAGCATATCATAACATAAGGAGTAAATGTTGAAATTCTCAGCCCTCTAATTCTATTGGTATGCGTGATACATACATACATAGCCAGCCAACCAGACCAACTTAAAAACTGAAGAAACCTATGTTGACAGTTTTGGTGACAGTTTTGGTTGATGCTCTCTAATTTTAATTACGTTACTTACGTTATCTAATACCTTAAAGACATCCTATACAAATTCTAATATCTATGGCAATAATGTAACGATTATGAGACAGACGACAGCTCGGATCGATGATATGTTCTTTAGTGACAACAATAGAACTATCTCTGTCACTCGTTACAAGAACATGTCACAAGAACTTGTAAGGAAGATGGACAAGATGACCACACAGCTATCTAAAAAAAACCTTTCCATTCTTACCCTTTCATCGACTGACATTTTTGTACTAAACTTAAAGAGACAAAATAAAACGAGGCCAGCAAATCGGACGGACGCGCTAGCCGATTTTGTCAAGTCCTTGATGTCCATCATAAAAGACGTGGATTCTTACATGATATTCGATCCGAAATGAAGAAATATGAGATCTGGACATTCACTCACAGTTAAATTGGAATTCATGTGTCAATACAAGTTTGCATCAGTTGAGTCATTGTGCACATTATTCTTGAAGTATTTTCCTTGCTCTGTCTCTCAAATATGACATTTCTATCAATAAATCTTCTATATTCTTTCTTTCTATCAATCTATCTGTCTATCTCAGAGTGTCAGAGTCTATTCCTGTCCCTCTTTTCATAGTTACCTATTGATCTATCTGTCTGTTTATATGCCTGTCTGTCAATTTATCACGGGTTGTTTGTATATGAGTTTATTCATATCGCTGTTCCTATCTATCTATCTATCTATCTATCTATCTATCTATCTATATATCTATCTATCTATCTATCTATGTCAGGCTTTGTGTGAGAGCCTGTTCATATCTATCTTTTCATATTTACCTTTTGATCTATCTGTATATTTCTGTATCTGTTTGTCTGTCAGTCTATACCAGACTGTTTGTATGTGTCCATTCATATCTCTGTCTCAATCTATCTATCTATCTATCTATCTATCTATCTATCTATCTATGTCAAACTTTGTGTGAGAGCCTATTCATATCTATCTTTTCATATTTACCTTTTGATCTATCTGTATATTTCTGTATCTGTTTGTCTACCAGTCTATCCCAGACTGTTTGTATATGTCTATTCATATCTCTGTCTCAATCTATTCTTATCTATCTATCTATCTATCTATCTATCTATCTATCTATCTATCTATGTTCATATCTATATCAGGCTTTGTTAGAGCTTATCCATATTTTTATCATATTTATCTATCTATCCGCCTGTCTATCAATCAGTCTCTTTTTGTATCAGAATCTATTCATATCTCTCTCTCCCCGGCTGCTCATATCTAGCTAGGCTAGCTAGCTAGCTTTTTCAGATTTAGAAACAGCCTTTCATATCTACTCGTTAATCTGTCTATTCTTTTTTTATCCTTACAATTATTTACAAACCACTATACCTTTCCCCGAGTAAGTTAAAAATTACAACAAGTAAATATAAGTAAAGAGCGAGCAAATTAAAAAATAGAGCAAGCAAATTAAAAAATAGAGCAAGCAAATTAAAAACAATGGCGAGAAAACTGAATCGATGAACATGAATAATCAAAGAATTACTTCAATCGCGGCAAATGTCAATTTTTTTAGTTAAATTAATTGAAACTTGATTCTTAATAAAATCCATGGGTCTTTTTCTTTAGTCCCCACCAAAAGACAACGCCCAGAATTTTAAAAAGTGGTACTCCCCCAACCCCCCGCAAATTAAATTGCATTTATTTTATCGCCGAGAAAGACCCAACATCCTGGGTCTTTAATCGTTAATCAGGTGATGCTGCAAAAATCTGACGACTTGATTGATCTGGAACCCAACTAAAACGATATACAAGACTGTCCTGTCTCTCGAAACGTCAGTCTTGTGATCTGGAACCCAACTAAATAATGTACGGGTTAAGGGTTAGAGTTAGGAATAGAGTTTTCGTTTTCGTGATGAGGACTAACAATAAAGAGCCAGCATTTGGGGTCTTTTTCGGCGAGAAAAAAATGCAATTTAATGGGGGGTGGAGTCGTACTTTAAAATGATAGGCGTTAGCTTTTGGTGGGGACTAACTAAAAAGACCCATTCATTTTATTAAGCGATAAATTTCAATTAATTTAACTAAAAAGATTAATATTTAATTTGCTCGCTATTTTTTTTTAATTTGCTCGCTCTATTTTTAAAAATTTGCTCGCTCTATTTTTTAAATTTGCTCGCTCTATTTTTTTAAAATTTGCTCGCTCTATTTTTTTAATTTGCTCGCTCCAATTTTTTTAATTTGCTCGCTCTAATTTTTAATTTGTTTACTGTAATTTTTAACTTGCTCGGGAAAAGGTATAGATTATTACACAGGCACAGGTATTGTCCATGTGTATGTATATGGGGATTTTTTCGTATATACATACATTCATTTACATACTTGCGTGCACCCCCCCATATTTATATATATATATATATATATCATCATTATCATCATCAGTCGTTACAAGTCCACTGCTGAAAATAGGCCTTTCCCGTCTCCTTCCATGACGAGCGTGATTGCGCCAACCCCTGCCCTGTCTTACCGGCAAACCTTTCTATCTCATCTATCCATCTAGAGCATGGTCTTTTCCTACTGCGTGTACTGTCCCACGGGCACCCTTCGATTAGCCTTTTGCTCCATCTGTTGTCATTTCTTCTTGCTATGTACCCTGCACATCTCCATTTTTGTTGATGTTGATCTTTTTCTATCGCTAAGAGTTATTCCTAACATTGTTCTTTCCATTGTCTTCTGTGCGCTTCTATATCAGCTGAAGTACCCGTCTACGCTGGGTGAAATATTTAAGTAATCAAAAAAGGACTAAAGCTTTCAGATTTCTCTTTTGACCCCTTAAAGCGGAAAAAAGGTTTCCTTTACTTTTGGCTCTTAAAGATGAAAAAGAAATTACCTTCAGTTTTGACTCCTTAAAGGATGGAAAAAAGTCTTCCTTCACGTATAGGGGAAAAAAGGTCCCCTTCACTTTTGACCCCACAAATAATTATATATAAACATATAAAATAAGAAGATATGTATATGTATATATGCATATTGAATGGAAAGTAAGGGTCCAGTTTAGCATTATTGAAACATTGTAAATAGAATGGTCAGCCATACTGTCGGAGTACTCCTGCAAAGGGGTGGCAGACCCCCATAGCAAGCTCGGGCAATATAGAAGGAAACTCCTGTCAAACCTACGAGACTTGCTCTTTTTCGTGCTACCTCGGTGAACCATAGGATGCAAACCCTTGGTTTAAAGGGTTGAGTCGGCCCTGCGCACGTCGCACTTTACCATAAAACTTCATCGCGCAGGCTGGAGGGTTATTTCGCGTACGTCAAACCAAACCGATATGTAAAATTAACATTCCCCATCTTTGATTTTAAATGCGCCGACTGCATCCCCTGCAGGGAGGGGGGGGTAATACCACCCCAACCAGTGGCCACCCTTTCTTTCACCAAAGTCACAAGACTATTCTTTTGGAATTTTAAACTGATTTCGGCGTTAAATGACCCATCAAGGGTTGATAAGCCGCTAAACAAATCAATCAATCAATCAAACCGACTCTCTTACAAACTGAGCCAAACTGACATGTCTTATATATATCTACGAATTTATTTATTATATATACAATACAAAAGTTGCAGTAATCATCTTCAGTCGGAATAGAAGTAGGATTGGTGTTTGACCCTGCAGCAGCCATGCTTGTTTATCACTCATTCATTCTTTCTTTTACTGAACTTTTCCTTTTGCAACAAATAATCAATTTCTTGAGGATATGAGCCTCGTTATCAATCTTAAATATCTCAAAGGATCCCGCCGGATCCCTCATCATAAACGGCAACATCAAACAGCAATTTGCGCTCCCTTCATTTCCAGGTAATGCGACCTTCATAATTAGAAACCGACGAACAATTCGGTCAATACTCTCTCCCACCCCTACAAACTAATAATGACTATCCACAGCCACCCGTCTTTGACGGAAAGACATTCAATCACTGGGTGGTCCTGACATCAGAGATGTGTCATGACCTATCGGCGTCTCTAATTCCGTCTCCTACCATACTAACGAGATATTATGGTATTACGAAGACGTCCACAGCTTAAAGAGTATTGCAAGACAGATAGCTTCGAATAAACGGCACGATTCTCTTACTTTCAAAGGGTTCTTTCTCTTCTGTGAGTTGTGGCGACGAGCTTTAGATGTAACACTTCATACCATGGGAATGGTATGATCTTTCTCCCATGATCAAGTCGTCACCAAAACTGTCACCAAAACTGTCACCAAAACTGTCAACATAGGTTCCTTCAGTTTTCAAATGAGTCTGGCTGGTTGGCTGACCAGTGGAGTTAGAGGGCCGAAAATGTGAAGATTTATCCCTAGAAAAGCTTTTTGTTTTTGTTTTTTAAATCCCCCCCCCCCAGTAGGGATTTAGGGAGAGGTTCAATTTGCAATGGCAGTTTATGTTAAATTGGTACCTTAGTTTGTTTCCAGCAGAGTTCATGCTTGTTTTTTTGAAAATTCGAACTTTTTTAATGACACGACCCAAAGACAAGAGAAGTAATTTATTCATTGATTACCCCGTTTTCCAATTTTTTAATTGATCACCCCCAACATGGCATGCTGCCAAAAGATGTTGGTTACGTGACGGTTTCTATTGAGTGACTAACGAGGCCTGTTTTATTTTTTATTTATAGATATTTATTAAGTTGTACAAGGCCACCATAGTAGAAAGGCTCCCAGTTAAGATCAAACACACTAGCAATGGCTTGCGAAACATGTTAACTATCAATCTACGGTAGGTTTCCTTCCTTTGTTATTTATAGTAACGGCAGCGACAGTTTGTGTTCACTTCGCCCAATGGCCTTGGGAAAAGCATGAATCTATCTCTTCTGCTCCCAGATCCGAGTAAAATATTAGGACAGACTGGGCTCTGCTGCCTTGGTTAGCAACCACACTAGGAAAAAGATAGTTCTGAATTCAAACCGAGAGAGTCTAACCCAGGGGTTCCCAACCTTTTTTGCGTCATCGCCCACTTTCACATGGAAAATCTTCCACCGCCCACTTGTATAGTAAATATTCAAAAGCATACCAAAAATGTTTTTGTAAAAGTTTGTTACTGGTTCGTAAACTGACATTATATGATGTAGTAAAAATACCAAAGGGAGGTAACAAATAAGGCTGACTTTTTTTATACAGGTTCTTTGCATATCTCCATTGAATATTTTTTTCGGGTAGCATATGTTGAAATACCTTCTTAATACTCAAAATTCTATATCGCCTACCAAAATTTCCCATCGCCCACCATTTCCTGTTTAGTTGCTCATCGTTCACCCAACAGTTGAAATCGCCCACCGGTGGGCGATATCGCCCAGGTTGGGAAACCTTGGTCTAACCCCTCATTGGACTCGGCAGACTGTGCAGGAGAAACCAACAGCTGCTTCAATGGGAGGAAGACAACAATCTAACTTTAACTTGGTAGATATCAAGTATAATCCGCCTCAGTATTTACAGTGTATAAACAGCTGAGTTTGGCACAAGGCCACAGTAGTGTAGTACCCATTGAAGATCGAACTTATTAGAGTAGTAATGGTCAGCATCACACGCTAATTATTACCACATTGATTGTGAAACTAGGGATTTCATGAACTTACTGAAATGATTTCACAGAATCCCAAGAGATTTCACAAAATCACAAGTTTCGCAATCTTACTATAGAATATGTATTCTAGCGTATGCGCAAACTTTCACACGTGTATCTATGTGGGATGCAAGGCTATTTATGTAAGCAAGTAAGTACAGTGTATGCGATGCAATTGATCCAGCGACAAGCCATGACGGATACTCTGGGAGGCCCAAGTTTCCGCCATTCCTGTCATCTGATGTGTTGTGCTGTATTAGTTCAATGCTCATCGCGTGTTACATTTCAAAATTCGTGTCAATAACGCGGGACTTTCGATATCCGTCCATTTGAATTCCCCACGGCCATTCCTCGACACCCCACGGCCATTCCTCGACACCCCACGGCCATTCCAGTCATCCAAATTTTCGGGTGTGAAAGCAAATAAACATTTGATGAATTGTGACAAAATTAAAAGAACACAGATTGTCTTAAATCGGCGACGCGTGTCTTGTATCTTGACTCTTCGCTTTAATTATACATGACACGTGGAATTTCATATTTCAAGTAGGCACATATATTTCATTCATATGCAAAATTGTCATCTTCTTCCTACTTGCTCACTTTCGTTATATACGTGCTAAAAAAAGAGAAGTGAGGAAACGCAGGGCGGCCTGCTCTCGGGGAGGGGTGGGATCATGGCACGAAGCGCCCACCCCCGGGAAAATGTGTGAAATCTAACCAATTTCAGAGGCGTTTTGAGACCATATTAGATTAGTAGTTGGACATATACTAGCTAATCTTTTTTATCTGTCGATTGTTAAAATAGAGAATTCTAGTTGTAAATAGATAGTGAGGGATTGCCGTCGCCCCTCCCTAAAAAATAAGGGAACGCCGTTCCCACGCGTTCCTACCAGTGTACAGAGATTTATATATACTTAGGTACATCAGTAAGTATGTAGCCTAATGATGAAAAAATCATTTATTTTATAGAACAAATATTTATTGTACAACGTAACCTCATTCCATGTTTGAACAGTGAAATGTTAGGATCAAAATTCAACTAATGATTACGTGTCAGATATTTAGATGTTTACAATTTTGTTGTTAATGATCAGTTTCACGCCGTTACGATCGACGGACAACCGTTTTTTTTTCTCTGTTTTCATCCTATCTTTATATACAACAAGAATGTTGTTTATATGTGGTATTTTTGTCTCATTCCCCATAAAATTGTAAACATCTATCTATATATTTACACTCTATTTTAAAATAGTGATGACTATCACCATACCCCTAAAAAACAGTAAATATATATATATAGTCTAGAAAGCTTTACGATTTTACAACGAAAATTCAAATTCCGCTTATTTGTTTAAGCCTCCGTCCACCCCTGTGTCCGCCATGTAAGTAAACTAAGCCGTCCAAATTCTCTCTCCTTTGCCCACGCAAGTTAGTTAAGTTGTACAAACCTTTTACAAAACATTTTTCTAAGAAAAGAAATAACATATTATTCATATCATTGAAATGGTAAGATCGTTTTCCCCCAATTATGTAATCCTATTTACAAGCCGTCAACAGAATTGTCACCAAAACTGTCAACATAGGTTTCTTCCGTTTTCAAATGAGTCGGTCTGGCTGGCTGACTTTCTGGCTGACTGGCTGATATAATAATTTATATATATATATATGTGTGTGTGTGTGTGTGTGTGTGTGCATAGTTTTTACTATATAAAATAAGTAAATACTGATTTAATTAATAAAATACTACCTGAATTACCAGTTGAATTACCAAAGAAATAGGGCAAACTGGCGTTATTGTCAATCGGGGTAAATCAAATCGGCGTAAATCAAACCGGCATAAAATCAGGGCATCCTGTATTTCGTTTTCATTTTTTTTTAAATCTTGTTTCCTAACTTTGAAAATGTATTTCATTCTTTCTGATTAGTACCAGAGTATTTTACTCTTTATATTTTCTAGAACAGCCTCTGGTTTGACCATAGGATGCAAACCCTATTTTTAAAGGGTGGTGTCGGCCCTGCGCAAGTCGCACTTCACCTTAAAACTTCATCGCACAACCTGGAGGGTTATTTCGCACACAGTCCCTGCCCTCTAAGGTTCTATAACTGTGGAAAACCCTACCAAACAACTTTCGTTCATTAAGCCAAGCCATTCAATCATTTCTTCTTCTTCTTCTTCTTCTTCTTCGCCTTCTTCTTCGCCTTCTTCTTCGCCTTCTTCTTCTTCTTCTTCTTCTTCTCCGCTTTCTTTTACTACTACTACTGTTATCATCAAAATTCTTTTTTAATATTTCATTTGTACTCGTGAGGAGCGGGTGGGGGCAGCGGTCGCATTATTTCAACCGTCCGTTTCTATTCTCTTTATTTATTTCATGGGAAGATGTAGGTGGCCTAATGGTTAACAGAACTGGAAATGGAATCGGAGAGCCGAGTTCAAACTCCGGCTGTGACAATTGGCGTTCACTTCGCTCTCTTCTTCCTCCCAGCAATGGGTAAATAGACAACCAGTCTAGGAGACGTACAACTCGGATTTAAAATAAAAAACGGTACAGTCCCAGCTGAAATGTACGATTAACGGTGGCTCTGGTGAAGCTTCATCGGGCCTAGCAAGAAAGAGGTGGGTTATAATAAATTGCTCAAGTAAAATAAAGCATCAACATCTAACATCATTATTATTAATTATGTAATTTTATTTCCGTATATTGTTATCATTATTAATATACATCATTATTTGTTGTATTACAGGTTGAGTACACCTTATCCGAAAGTCCTAAATCCGAAATGCTCCAAAATCCGAAACTTTTCAAAAGCCAAAATGATGCCATAAGTAGAAAATTCAACATCTGACCTCACGGTAGTATGATTCAAAGATGAGAGACGAAGTCGATTTCCAAGGCTTTATTCAAATCATTTGACTAAAGTAAAAGCTTGGTCATCTTTTTTGTAACTCTTTAGAAATGTAAAACTATAGTTACATCACAAACGGTGAAAGACGAAACAAATCCCAATCAAAACAAATTCACAACAACATTGGTGACAATTTGTTAACAACTATGGTCACCGCAAACTTTGGTTTATACGCAAGATTATAAAAAGCTATTGTATAAATTACCTTCAGGCTATGTGTACAAGGTATATATGAAACATAAATGTTTTTTGTGTGTGCTTTGACTCGGACCCCATTCCCAAGATATCTCATTATGTATATGCAAATATTCCATAATCCAAAAAAATCCCAAACCCGAAAAACTTCTGGTTCCAGGCATTTCGGATAAGTGATATTCAACCTGTATTATTATTCCTATTATTTTAACTTGTCATCTCCACAATTCATATATCTAAGCATTCAACTGCACTGGAAGGCAATTATATAAAATCAAACTAAACTTGTTGTCATTGATCTCTTCTCGTACTGTTGAAATAAAAGAAATCATAACAAAAGAAAACAAATAAGGGGAAATAATAACATCTTCCCGTTTTTATCTCTTCCCCACCCCCAACATGAATCCATCATTATTCATCTTTCATTTCGATTTCACAAGTGAAGTGGATAATAAGCATGGAAAGCGAGACGGGATCTGTTTCATGTTATATGAGAGTTATTAAATTTAGTGCGAACGATTGGACTCACTTTTGTTATCGTCCGTAATGTAAGCGATATATGTTTACATTGAAGATGTCACTGCACATGATTGGTTATTAACAAATTGGAAACAAAATAAATAAACAGATAAACAGATACTAAAGCAAAACCTTTTAAAAATACAAAGCAAAGATCCATGTACAGTTATTACTTGTTTATTTATGTATTTATAATGGAACCGAATTGAAATACAATGATTTCATTTCTTCAGTAAAGTATTAGGAGACGCAGAGTGGCCGAGAGAATAACGAACTCAGCGAGCCGAGTTCAAACCCCGGCTTGGACAGGTTGTGTTCACTTTCGCACGAATGTCCTTGGAAAAGGCATGAATTCATCTCTCCGCCTAGCTATGGGTAAAATAACGCAGTGTAAAGTGAATGACACCACTTCTTGTCGCATCTAAGAGCATTTCACATATAGAACGGGTTGAGTAAGTAGAAATGTGATATGTGGAGCCTAAGCTGAAGTCGTAGCTAGCGTAAGGGTTCTACTTACTTTAGTCAGATGATTCACAGCGGTGTAAATTCAATTCAAACATTAGAACATTGCTTGAAAAATTGCACTGAAAATCAATCTACATTACATTATCACAACCCAAACACATTATTTTAAATGAATTATTTTTTTTTAAATTAAAAAATATATTTCATATTAATTTTTTAGAATGTGATTTTGTTTATAACAATGAATTTACTAACAAAATGAATTTATAACAATGAATGTAAATCTATAACAATGAGTGTAAATTGTTCCAATTTTCATATATTTTGCTTAATGTTATCGCCGGTTATTGTTATTTAAAACCCTGTCACAAAGTGATCACAATAAGCGGCTTCCTCTGTATTTATTGCAGTCTACATATCGCATAGGGTGTGTTAGCAGTGGATATAATTTGTGTGACAAACATTTGTGAAGAGAATTTAAAGAAATCATTCCACTGCCATAATGTGTGAGAACCTATTGCGCAAATTTGCTAATATTTCTCAAAAACTATTCGAAATGTGTCAATAATTTTTGTAAATCTACATAAAATGCATAAGTACAAAGGAAGACGTTAATTATAATAATAAATAATGTTATCTGTGGTAATAAAATAATCAGAAAGATTTCCCTTTGTTACCAAAGGAAATGGAAGTGATTACTTCCCCTTATTAGAACTCTCCTATGACTATATAAAGAGAGGTACTTCAGACTCCATGTACGAGTAAGTACATGTAAGTTGAATAAAGTTTTTCACAAGCTTGTCTCTTATTCATTACATTATCACAAACCATATTTTAAATGAATTAATTTTTTTAAATAAAAAAATATATTTCATATTAATTTGTTATAATGTGATGTTGTTTATAACAATGAATTTACTAACAAAATGAATTTATAACAATGAATATAAATCTATAACAATAAATGTAAATTTATAACAATGAATGTAAATTGTTCCAATTTTCATATCTTTTGCTTAATGTTATCGCCATTTATTGTTATTTAAAACCCTGTCCCAAAGTGATCACAATAAGCGGCTTCCTCTGTATTTGTTGCAGTCTACACAAAGTTTCCTCGTATTTGTCATTAACGTTGTGAAATCTTCAAGCAATGCGGAATTAATTTGTATATCTTGTAATCTATACTAAATTCAGATTAATTTACGAGAGTGGATCAATAAGTCCGTAGCCTGACACGTAGTTATTAGTTGAATTTTGATCTGAAATCTTCACAGTAAAATGTTCGATGAACGTGATTAATATTCACTACTGAATTAAGTGCATTAACAATCAAGAAGATTACGTTGAAAAATATTTGTTGTGTTTAAAATAGATGCTTTTTTCATTATTAGGCTACGGATTTATTGATTTACGTACTGTTTACCATGTGAAATTCACTTGCGGTTTTAGTAGATGCACACATATATTCGTTTGTCTTATCCAACTCTGATACAAGGCTACATTTATAGAGCACTCATTATTAATGGCTCGCAAAACTAAAACATTAACCATTACTTTATCGCAATTGTTTTAGCTTTAAGAAACGAGTATCTGTATATTATTTGCATTTGATACATACATAGTCAGCCAGCCAGACCAACTTGAAAGCTGAAGAAACTCGTAAGTTTTAAAAGGCTTTGCGCAGCTGCGGTACCATATCCAATGTTGAGGTCTGAGACGTGATATTGGTTTGTGTTATTGCTACGCACAGAGGCCTAGGATTAATTCTGTGGTCACAAGTAAAGATTGCTAAGTCTAAGGGGTATCAGTAAGACCCGAGACAGCACCTCTCCATTGCACTAAAAACGGGAGGATCGGGCTCGCCCTGACGCCTTCGCGACACTAGTTGCGAGGGACTACATCGATGTTTTGCACTGCAACACGGGATCACATAATAAATTCGACTTTGTGTTAAATTTGTGGAGGCGAACAAATAAAATAGATTCCAAGTCAGAATCCAATAGTGTAACGTATTTGACGGTTGGAATCATCAGCTTTGTTTTTGTGTTGCTTGAAACTTGTGTCATAGAATTAATGCTTGATCGCGAAAACGGTTCATAAATCCGTAGAAAATCCACATATTTAAAACGCAATTTT
>VCCN01000920.1:5730340-5744880 GCA_006491835.1 Architeuthis dux
ATTTTTACTATTAACATCAAGTAGTGCCGAATCGCACAGTTTGGGGCGGAGTATTTCATTGGTGACTGCTTAAAGGTACAATCGTTTTGCATTTGTCCTATGTCGTTTGGGAGGAGCAGGTGCGAAACAAATAAATGGGTAAAGCAATTATTTTATCACTACACCTTTTTAACTTTGATTTCAGAACTTTTAACTTTGATTTCAGAACTTTTAACTTTGACTTCAGAACTTTTAACTTTGATTTCAGAACTTTTAACTTTGACTTCAGAACTTTTAACTTTGACTTCAGAACTTTTAACTTTGATTTCAGAACTTTTAACTTTGACTTCAGAACTTTTAACTTTGACTTCAGAACTTTTAACTTTGACTTCAGAACTTTTAAATTTGCCATCAGAACTTTTAACTTTGACTTCAGAACATTTTAATTTGCTTTCAGTACTTTTAAATTTGCCTTCAGAACTTTTAACTTTAATGTAATGAATTGCGCTTGTAGATAATTGTGGACTGTTACTTCTGACACCTGAACTTGAAACTCGTCCTTGAGCTTATTTGTTTCAGTGTCAATCCGTGCACACAATTGTTGCACTTGTTCTTCTGATAACATTCGTTTTGCTACGCCCCCACGTGTATGCAGTTTTATATTTGACACCTAACTGTTGGCTGAGCGTCTTCCAGTCTCCTTCTTCTTCTGCACACCTCACAATCTGTTCTCTATCAAGAGCGCTGGTTGGACTCGTCGGTGTCAAGAATTTGGTGATTCAACAAAGTATTATTCTGCGACAGATGTTTTATCGCTCCTACGTGTAGACTTTCATTTTCATATTCAAATCCTATCCTCTGAAAATGTGGTTTAATATTGGAATTTGCATATCTGGTGCAGCGTCCAATCTGTTGCGATATTTAGTTGTTGTGCTAACATATTTAGAAAGGCCCGATTCACACTTCACGCCGCCTTTTGAAAATGGTGAATACCAATTTTATGTAAAATACATTTTTTTATCAAGTTTTATTAAAAACACCTTATCTCACGGAACCCACATTGAGAAATACTGGTCAAAATGCGTTCATTCACTGCTTACTATGTAATTGTAAACAATATTCTACCAAACTCTGGAGAAACATTTACTTCAGATTTAAACGTATTTCTTAGTTAGAATCAACATACAACTTTTCTAAAGATTTCTGAAGTCAAACTTAAAATCTCTGAAGTCAAACTTTAAAGTTCTGAAGGCAAAGTTCAAATTTCTGAAGTCAAACTTAAAAGTTCTGAAGGCAAAGTTAAAAGTTCTGAAATCAAACTTAAAATTTCTGAAGCCAAACTTAAAAGTTCTGAAATCAAAGTTAAAATTTCTGAAGTCAAAGTTAAAAGTTCTGAAGACAAAGTTAAAAAGTCGTAGTTAATCCCCGTGAAAGAAATCACGGATGTATTTGAATTTCTACGAGATGATCTTTTAAGAAATAAAAAACCGATTTCCTTTCAATGGAAGAGTCCATAATTTCAAATGGTGGGAAGGAGATATTTTCATCAGCAAAAGTATTGCTTTCAAATGGAAGAAATGATTGTTACGGACAGAGAAACAAAAAAATCACACTGTTCATTATATAAGTAGATTGAATTAGCATAAGTTGGTACCAAACCATCGATACTGGGAGATCTAATGAGGATCGAAGCCACTAACAACGGCCAGGAAGAATAGCTTGCTGATCATTGCTATGCAACGTGCGTCCTGATCAGGGTTTTTTTTTCATATGATTTATTTAAGTTCCCGCTTGATAAACGAATAAAACTTTTCATCCTTTTCTGGGGGCCTCGTAGTTTTCTATCTTTTCCTAGACTTATTTTCTTGTTTGAATTGATTCCAATGAATCTCTGCGTATCATTAACCCACTAACTACAGATGACTGAAATTTCAGTCATTACAGTTTTATGGCTCAACTGCGAATGTCGGAGATTTCCATTAGTCAAACAATGGACCCTTCCATTAAAAGGTACGGACGACTTTTTCTGCTTGCTTCTATGTTTCTCTGTTCGTAACTTTAAGTGGAAGGGTCCATTGTTTACTTTTTTTGCACCACCGTGTATAATCCAAATTACCACCGCATTTAGAATACAGCAACTGAGCTGCTCCTGTAACATTTAATGGGTTGATTTTAGACTGTGTTTTCGTTTCATCTTATCTTTGTTTGTTTGTTTTCCGGGTCGTTTTACATTCTACAACCATTAAGCTGCTTGCTCAATGGTTGTAGAATGTAAAACGAAAATAAAATGAAAGCAGAATAGACAAAAAAATAGACAAAAATAATAATGACTTTGTTTCATCAAAGAAATTCGAACAACTTAAAACTATTACATCGCTGTTTATACTCGTGGGAGTTGTCGGGTCCATGCCTTTTTCAAGGTCATTGCTCCTAAATAACAACTTTTATACCGACTGGGTTTTGCCTGCTGTGGTGCCTGAGACAGTTGCTAACTTTCCAAAGGCGGCACTGGTCAGTGTTCGAGCCCAGGTAAATGTCTGGTTTCGGGATGCTGATTTTCAAAGCAGGCATTTTGGAAGATTGGCACAATACACTCTTCTTAGTATGCATTTGGCACTGTGCCCTATTAATCTAGGCTTTAGTAAATATATTAAAAAAATCTACCGATGGAATGTTCATTCTGGGGTCAAGTTACCTTTGTACAC
Organism: Architeuthis dux; assembly: GCA_006491835.1. NCBI lineage: Eukaryota > Metazoa > Mollusca > Cephalopoda > Oegopsida > Architeuthidae > Architeuthis > Architeuthis dux. The sequence continues at coordinate 5,733,025 of VCCN01000920.1, forward strand.
ACATCTGCAGCCCGTAATGCCAAAATTGACCTGAACCTAACTGACCATTATGGGTCACCAGAGGGCATCGCCACCTATCCTATGTTCATCCTGGGGCCAAGTTATACCTGTACACAAATTTGCAGACCGTAGGGTGCAGCCGTTTCCGTTAGATTTGAAAATGCCAAAATTGACCTAACCTATGTTCATCATGTGGTCAAGTTATACACAAATTTCAACTTGTAGGGTGCAAACCGAAAATGGCAAAATTGCCTTTTTTTAGAAAATGTCGAAATTAGCCTGACCTTAAATTGACCTCAAAAAGTTCAAAATGGGTCAGAATCACCTATCCTATGTTCACCGTAGGATCAAGTTACCCTTGTACACAAATTTGCAGCCCGTGTTCATTAGACTTGGAAATGCCCAAATTGACTTTACCTTTATGGGCCACTAGAGGTTATCGCCACCTATCACTTGGTCATCCTGGGGTCAAGTTACACCTATACACAAATTTGCAGGCCGTAGTGTGCAGCCGTGTTCGTTAGATTTGAAAATGCCAAAATTGACCAGACCCCACCAAAATTGACCTGGCCTTAAATTTAGAGGTCACCTATCTTATGTTCATCTTGGGGTCAAGTTACCCGTATACACACATTTTCAGCTTGTAGGGTGCCACCGTTTAGGAGTCTATAAAAACATATTTGAAAACAAATTTAGAAACAAACATTCTTCGTCTTTATAGTATTAGACGTACATACATACATATATACATATATGTACGTATTACTCTTTATTTCACTTACTATCATGTATTAGTTTGAACAATTCTGTAATATACTAAAACAACACTTCAATGATTCAAAACGAATCTGGAAAGAACATTTAAATGCGTTTTTAAAATTCTCCAAACAGAGAAAGGAAGAGAAGACGGGAGTTTAGGAGTGGGAAAATGATTCAAAGTGAGAATCTTTGGGCAATAATCGTGACAGAAACGATGTATAATTAATAAGAAGTGAACAAGACATATTCAGTTTATTGAAGAGATTTACAGGAGAATTGTTAAAAGCCTTGAAGACAGAAACAATCAATGGAGAAGAAATTGCGAAGGTTTTCAACAGAGGCGTAAGCTAGAGATTTAGGGGGTGTGGGGGCTTTGGTCCTTGAGAGGGCCCTTCTAACATTAAATGAGACTTGTCAGTAGAAATGCAGTAGATGGACTACTATTTATAAAGCTTTTGGTGGCTCCTCTCCATTGGGGGCCCGGTGGCGTTTTCAAATAGCCCCCGCCCCCTCAGCTTCGCGTCTGGTTTTCGATCATGTAAATAGAAAGAATGCCATTTAAAAATGAAGTAATTACCGTATATTTGGGCGTATAAGGCGACCTTCAGATAAGATGAGACCCCAATTTCAGTCTGAATTTCATGGTTTTAGCTCACTGTTTAGTCACTGTTTTTGTATTTGGCCTATAGTACAACTCCATTTTGGGGGGTATTTTTTGGATGCTTCAATGGTCGCCTTATCCGCCGAAATATACAGTAATTGTTTTAAAAAACACCAAACATGAATTACATTAAGTATATACTTATTGAACTAAACAAATGTTGGCATTAGTCTATATTCATGGAGAACCCAATGAGGAGTAAAATCACTAGCAATGGCTTGCGAGAGTTGTATGAAAATCATTAATGAATACTATTTTAATGTCTGTTTAAATATACACAATAGTAAATATTTGAAATCGACCCATTTATTAGCCTTTTAAATAAATACAAGTATAGTTTTATTATTGCGATTAATTCGTTCCAAGATTTATTCAAAACAGTCTCATTATAATTACATGTGTTTTTCTATTCAGCTTACACTTGGTTACAATAATTTGTACAGTAATACCTTAACCATACAATAGTAAAACCCGCACTACTCCAAACCGCACTATTGAAGTTATTGCCGTATATATTGTTACAAGTAGTATGAGGAATGGTTGGGTTTTTTAAGCACAAATCTTATGTAATATGACCTATCAACTTAATGTAATTGGTAAAACTACAGATTTAAATGATTATTAATTTCATTTCCTTTTATTGGAACAAGAGTCCAGTTCAACCCAAGACCTAATAGATCGTCGCGGTGCCATGCTGAGTAATTCTTCTTCATGGCATTTCTCAGGGCAATGAGAGTTACTTGGCAGTAACATGCGACAGGCTGTACTCGGTTACATGGTACCAGCAGCAAAGTGGAACCAGTCTGCTCCACTCCTGGTTTCGAATTCGAGTAGCCAACCAAGGATAGAGAGCTATGTTTATCCTTCTATTTAACCATTGCTGAGAGAGACCAGACCTAAAAAGCTGGGGGGGGGCATTAGTACGAAATGAGCACCAACTGAAATCTGAAGACGGTTCGCTGATTCTATTTTACGTGCTGTTAACCCGCAACTCCATTTTTTTCTAAAAACTGGTTTGGTTAGTCACTCAATAGAAACTGTCACGTGTTGGGGGTGATCAATTAAGAAATTGGGAAAAGAGGCGATCAATGAATAAATTATTTCACTTGTCTTTTGTTATGCAGTGATCACTAAAGCAAGTCTGAATTGAATGCTACCGTACACAAACTAAGGGATCAATTTAGTATAAACTTACATTGCAAATTGAACCCACACTATAAACCTTGGGGGGGGACGTTTTTTCTAGGCATAATAAGGAGTAAATGTTTACATTTTAACCCTCTAACATGTGTGGCCTGTACGCGCAATACATACATACATAGCTAGCTAGCCAGACCAGCTTAAAAACTGAAGAAACCTATGTTGACAGTTTTCTAAAACCAAAGATTCAGACATTATAAGGAGTAAATGTTTAATTTTTAAGTTCTCTATCTCCATTGGTGCGGTCTGTTCGCGTGATAAATAGCCAGCCAGACAGACAGACCAACTTAAAAACTGAAGAAACTTTAACAGTTTTGGTGACAGTTTTGGTTGACGGTTTCTAACAGCCTCTCAGAGTCGTGCTGGATCGTCACATAACTTTCTCTTGTGTGCAATAATTATTAAAAGAATTATTAACGAATTGGGGGCAGTCAGGATGTTGAAAATGGCCTAAACAGCCGTAACATGTAGAAGGCATACACCACAATACACAAGGCGGAACTACGTTCATAAAAGTGTTAATTAAAAAAATTAAGGTTTTTTAAATTTTGAAGTTTTAGAATTTTAATATTTTATAACGTCAACAACACTGAAATTGAAAATATTTCTCATTTTCATAGTTTATTTAATAACGCACTTGGAGAACGGCCATTTTTGAATTGGCAATTTTGAATGGATAAAAGTGGCTAGATTTGTCAAACAAATGGCTTGTGTAGATTTAATTTCCAGGTAACTGTATGTGTCCCAAAAACTCATACAAAGGCTCCAAAGTATAAATAGATATAGATAGGGAAGTCAAGATGTTGAAAATGGCCTAAACAGCCGTAACCTGTACATCAGAAGGTATACACCAATACACAAGGCGGATTTACGTCCATAACAGTGTTAATTTTAAAAATAGGTTTTTTTTTAATTTTTAAATTTTAGAATTTTAATATTTTATAACGTCTAGAACACTGAAATTGAAAATATTTTTAAATATTTTTCATTTTCATAGTTGTCCCATAGTTGAATTATTATTAGTTTCCAAATCTAGCCGAAAGTAGAAATCTGCGCAAAATTGTTCAATGGTGAGGAAGAAGTCGCTTTGGGAAGGTTTTATCGTGCAGTGCAAAATCTTATTTATTCTCATCTGCTAATAATCTCGGTCAGGGCCGGCCTTAAGATTTCTGACGCCCCAGAGCTTCGGCGCCCTTTAAAGCCTGAATGAGCTTGTCATTGGTCATGGGAATTTCATTTGCCAATTGTTTCTCTTAGTATCACCACAACAGGAAGTATTTAACTCATTTTTACTGTTTTTATTCTGTTTAATGTATTCATTTTTCCATTTGAATTTGGAAATTCCTGGCAGTTCTGGGCGACTCTCGGTAAGGCTTGTACCTAGGGCACGCCCTGATCTTAGTGTATATAAATGAAGGAGTTGCAGAGCAAGTATAATTTGCCCCGTTTACAATCTTTAATTCTTTTTGCTCAGGTCAACAATTTGAGGTTTGTAACAGTTCACATTCTGCCAACGTATTGCTTCGTCAGTTTAAAACATGAATGTAACCGCCTAATTATCAGCTTATGTATTATGGTAAGCGTCCGTTCTTAAGAGACAACTCCCAATGGAGTAGAAACGGCCGGTGACGAAGTCCCAGTTTCCTGTGCAAGCGTCAGCTTAGTGATCCTTGCAAGTTTCAAGACCAGAACTTTATTCTTACAAGTTTTTATGCCACCATATTCACACAGCTTAGAGTGTACTTAATTAGCTGCTGAGTGCACAGGGAAACTTGTCCTAATGAAGAGTTTTCCACACTCTTCGCTCATACTGGGAATCTAACTCGAGACCTTCGTGTGATTCAGATGTGCTAACCCATTACAAGCGGACAGCTTACGTATTGTTGACGAATATTTGAGGAAATGCGGCATATTCTTCTTGGTTCAATTAAATAAACTTTTGATTATTCAAATGGGCGATCCCCAGTGGTGAATTAAAGCAACTGGAGACCCTGGCCTAGGACAGGGCTTATCAAAGTAGGGGTCAGGACCCGGGGGTGGGGGTAAAGATTATTGGGGATCGCAGAAATATTTGAAAATCATTTTTAAAGAATAATTATGTAACTAGTGTTATTTTTGATCATCTTTATACAAAAATGTACTCCTTTTGATGCTTATTGTGAAAATGGCTCAATGCTATTCACTAATTCTTTTTTAATTAACTTCGTTTTTTTTTACATTTTAGTTATTTATTTTTTAAATAATTTATTTTTTCTTGTAATAAGCACTGTAAAACTTAATATAAGCTCCTGATTGTTATCATTACAAATGAAATAAAATTAATAGTATACTGTTTAATTCTTTTTTTTGTTGTTGTTGGCTGCAGCCCACTCAGCCTATATGTAAATCCGGCACTGGCTAACTGTAGAATAGCATCCCAAATTATCAGGGTTCTTGTGAGGGCACTCGATCAGTTATAACAAAATAATACTTAACAGATATCAAACCTAATAAAAACAGGTCTGGTTAGTCACTCAATAGAAACCGTCATGTGACCAGCGTCTTTTTGGAAGCATGCCGTGTTGGGGGTGATCAATTAAAAAATTGGAAAAGGGGGTGATCAATGAATAAATTACTTCTCTCGCCTTTTGTTGATCGATAAAAAAAATCCGAATTTTCAAAAAACAAGCGTGAATGCTGCCGGACACAAAAACGAACCAGTTTAGCATAAACTTACATTTCAAATTGAACCCTCCACTAAAAACTTATTTAGGGGCTGAATTTTCAAAAACAATTTTTCTAGACATAAAAAGGGGTAAATGTTCTTATTTTCAGCCCTCTAGCTCCATTGACGTGGCCTGTATGCGCGATACATATATACATAGCCAGCAAGCCAGACCAACTTAAAAACTGGAGAAACCTATTTTGACAGTTTTGGTGTTAGTTTTGGTTGTTGTTTTCTAATAGCAATAAAAACAAAATGTTGATATTGTCGAAAAAAATGGCTCTGAAAACATTTATATTAAATTTGATATCTGTTTAGTTAGTATTCTGTTGTGACCGAGCGAGTGGCCTCACAACAACCGTGATAATTTGAGACGCTAAACTACGAGATAGCACTTCGTATGTTCATGGACTCGCGTTCTTTGATTGTTAATTCGTATATTTGATTGGAAGCTTGAATATGGCCATTTGATATGTCTTTATCTCACTTTCAGGGGAAATAACCGCGTGTCGCTTATGGTATTTATAACAGTAAATGGCCAACGCCTTTATTTTGAATCATAATAATAATCAGATAAGATCACAGGTGCAGAAATATCGTAGACAGACAAGTAAGAAGGCATCCTTTCGACTTATCTGTAGGTTTGTAAATGATCATAAAAAAGACGGTTGTTTTTCTGTGCATCTATCAGCCTGAAATGAAAAGAATACATCTTAGAAAAATACAAATTAGAAACTGTAAACAAAAATTTTACTAAAACTGTCAACATAGGTTTGTTCAGTTTTCAAGTTGGTCTGGCTATGTATGTATGTATCACGCTTACAAGCCACACCAATGGAACTAGAACAGTGGCTCCCAAGAAGGGTGGAATTTGTGTAGACCAACGGGGGAATAAGGTTATTAGGTAAAAGTAAAAGTCCAGTCTAGAGATAGGGTTTTCTACACTTCTATCTATCTAGTCGAAGACTCGAAATAAACTACAAGTTGAGATTGATTTAAGATGTGCTCTCTCACTAATAGACCCACAAATCGAAGAACTGGTAGCAAAAAAAAATAAGAACAGAGATCACATTGATGTGTATATCAGTTACAATAGCAGAATCCTTATCTTCTTGTAATAAATTGGAATTTCAAATGATGTGTTCTAATTATCTTTGCTTGCTTTCTTTGAGTAACAAATACACATCAGCTATACAATTATAAAATTAAACTAATTCTTAGTATTGAAATTATTCTTTGTTGCAACTTAATAAATGGGAACCACTGAACTAGAGGGATGAAATCTTCAATATTTACTCATTATTATGTCTAGAAAAATCCTTTTTTTGTTGTTTTTTTTCACCCCAATCACCCGAATAGGTTTTTAGTGGAGGTCGATTTGCAATGTAAGTTTATGTTAAATTGATTCCTTACTTTGTGTCCGATAGTGTTTACGCTTGTTTTTTTTTTAAATTCAGACTTTTGTGATCACACCACACGACAACTTTCTTAAGAACTTTAATTCTTTATTTCCAATAAAACTGATGAACACTTCCCAATGCAAGACGCATTATTTTCACAATCATTCAATCGTTATGTTGTTATTGTTCTATAAATAAATATTCGTCTTTTCATTCATTCCATTGAACTTTGAACAAGGCCAAAATAAATTATAATTATACTGTCCCTAAAAATTGGTGACCCTACAAATCCCCTATAAGCTCTCAAACAGGGTTTTAATGTTCCAGGTCCCTATCCTAGTTTTTGCCTTTGTCGTTAGAAGGTTGTTCGGTGAACTGGCTTCCCGTAGGCTTTCACCAGCATGCTTCATGGGCCTTTCTGAAGAGGAATTACCTCGACCAGGTTCTCGCTGGGCTGATCGCTAGGGAAATCGTTGCGATGGTGCTGCTGAGCTTTCTGTGGCAACGAGATTTTACAGGGTCGAATTGCTAGCCCCAGGTCCAACCCTCTTCTTTTGGGAGCGTCAAGATAACCCCAAAGGAACATTTGGGCGGATTTTAGAATGTTTCGCTGTTTACTTATTGAATAAGTTGAAGAGAGAGGGTAAAACTAGATTCTACAGTTCTTGTGAGTAAAGTAGTTTGGAGTTAAAAGGGTGTCACTTTCAATATAAATGCTTAGAATGAAATACGAAAAGGCTCGTGTGTTGGTATATCAATACGATTTAATAAGATTTAACAGACACAAAAGAGAGTAGAATGATATTGGTATGAGCATAGATTTTTTGTGGAGAAATATTTAGGTCGAAAAAGCACACTGGGCACACATTGTCAAGTAATACAAGTTGAGGCTTGCTACTAGAATAGGTTAAGAAACCTAATGTTAAATCATGTCTGTCTCTTGCACACCTAAGTTTACTGTCTCATGTGTCCTGTCCAAGACTGACCATAAATAAGGCCTCGCCGCCACGCGAACCAAGTATCTGACTGGAGGCGGGTCAAAGTAATCACTTACAGACAAACAGTCAAGCAGTTAGCAAGTTTGTTATAGTTTGTTTTAAAAGCAAATTTAACCCAGAAAATGATAGTTTATTCAATTTTTTCTGGATTTTATAGTCTTTACACTTCTGTTGGATGGTCTTAAATAAGTATTCTTTTCAGTTTTTATTTTATTTTAGATTTAATTACACGTGTTTATCAATAGACATTTTATTTATTTTTTCCTAAATTCTTCTTTCAGCAAATGTATAAATTCACTATAATATAACTTTCTCTGATCTTTCTTTTTGATAATTACAACAGATTGTCGAAATCTGTTTTGTTTTCGTCCTTTTCAGCAAATTTGTACCCGCCTTCAGTCAGAGACTCCTGTCGCATGGCTGGTAGGCCAGTTATATGGTTAGCTTTGGTCCTGTCGCATACATCAGCTGCTGCAGGTTAATTTCATTCATAACTTACTCAAAATATTATTAATACTATTCGTAGTGGGATTTCGCCTAACACAAAAATGGAGTCAGATATTCCATTAAGTGATTAATTCCGCTACACTAGTTGCCAGTGTCGTGGATGGTCTCCTTCTTGAGGTCAACGATTTTCTTCGGTATTCTTGCTGTAATTAGTAGCATAAAGAAACCAATTGTTCTAGTCTTGGTTTATATCCAAATTCGTCCCTACCCTTTTTTAACAAGAGTGTATCATTATTCAAACCACTACAAATAAAACGACTTGTGTGCAATGTTCCCTCTAATTCTTTTGTAGTCAGTGTGTTGTGCAATTCTATTCCAGTGACAAAAGTATATGCGCTTTTAAATTCGACATAGTGAATCAATATTTTTTCAATGAAAACTCAGTAAGTTATCTACAGAATTTGAAATATTTTGTGAGCACATTAATTTTCTTTGTGCGCGGGTTGCAAAATATGCTTAGAGGGAATTATGCTTGTGTGTAAACATTTGTTCTTGAACCAAATACCTCACAGAGAGAGAGAGAGAGATACAGAGAGACACAGAGGGACACAGAGAGACACTGATGGTCAGAGAGAGAGGGGGGGCATTAGAGTTGTGAGTCGTAATTCCAAGCGGAAAAAAAGCAAAGATTTTCCCTTCATTTGAATCTATAAGAAGGGAATTTGCATTCCGTAATGTGGTTTAACGCCTTCTTTTGGACAGTTAATGAAATATTTAGCAAAGAGAGAACAAAAAGGAAAACATTTATAATATCCAAATATATGGATTGGTGTTTTCAGTGATTACGTCCCTGACTTGCTTTTTCCCCCGCAGTCCAGCCCGCTGTTGTAATGATGGACAGGGGCAATTTCCCTATCCCCTGTCGTTTCCTCTACGGTCTACCCACTGAGTCTAATGGAGAGGGAGGTCAACTAACCCTTAAGAAATAATAAAATAGAATAAAATAAAATAAAATTAGGATGGGACAGGGCTCGAAAGCGAACGAGAGAAAGTTTGGGTCGGTGACGATTGTTGTTGTTATTATTATTATTATTATTATTATTATTCTCTTCCTTCTTTGAAACAGATTCGCTTTGTTTCAATGCGACACGAAGGCAAGTTCACACGTTTTGGCTCAGGTCCCCTCCGAGGCCGTGCGCGGCGGGCTAAGAAGTTCAAAGTCTAAAGTTGTGACGTCATTGTCTCCATGGCAGCAGCCGCGGTATTGTTTTCAGCTGACCTCAGATTATTTTCTATAGACGTTTTTCTGCATTTTTAGCGTTTTTATTTTATTCTTTACTGTTCCTTTTTCCCCATCTTTCTTGAATTTCTTTTGCGTCCGATGTGTGTTATTACGACCACACGTCTTCATCCTCTCTCCTCTCTCCTCTCTCCTCCACTTCTTTCTCACTCTCTCTTTTTAATTCATCATTGCCTTACCCCCTCTTATGTTATTTAAAACCAAAAAAAAAGAAAGAAAAGAGTGTCTTAGTTTTTTTTCTCTCTCTCTGTCTCTTTCTCTCTACCCGTCGGAATAAGTTTTACTATAAGGGGAGGTAGGGTAGCCACACGCAAACTGTTATTATTAGCAAGCTGTCTCCTTCTGGGACTGCGTCGTGTCGGGGCCGGGAGACATTTGAAAGATACCCCGACGTTCGCCGTCTTTCTGTACATTTGTCAGCGTCTTTTTTTTTTCAAAATGGTGGGTTGGATGGGTAGGATGCTGATGAAGACCTTTTTCTTCCTACACTACACCCCCTCTTTCAACTGTTCGTTTATCTATCACTCTATCTATATCCCAATCCGTCTCTATCTACCTATCTATTAAAATGTTTAACTGTTTCGGCGTCTTCTGCTGCGTTTTGTCTTACTTTCTTCCCGATTATTAGATACTGTCAACCAAAACTGTCACCAAAACTGTCAACATAGTTTTTATCAGTTTTTAAGTTGGTCTAGCTGGCTGACTATGTATCACGCGTACAGGCCGCACCAATAGAGCTAGAGGGCTGAAATTGAAACATTTGCTCCTTATTATGTCTAAATTATGTCGTATGCGTTTTTGTTGTTTTAAATCTCCCCCCTCACTGAATAGGTTTTTAGTGGGGGTTCAATTTGCAATGTAAGTTTATGCTGGTCGGTTATCGGGCTGGCTATGTATCTATCACGTGTACTGTCCGCACCAATGGAGCTAGACTGAAAATTGAAACATTTACTCCTTATTATGTCTAAATTATGTCGTATGCGTTTTTGTTTCTTTTAAATCCCCCCTCCCTCACTAAATAGGTTTTTAGTGGGGGTTCAATTTGCAATGTAAGTTTATGCTGACTGGCTATCGGGCTGGCTATGTATCTATCACGTGTACAGTCCGCACCAATGGAGCTAGAGGACTGAAAGTTGAAACATTTATATGTAATAGAACTATTAGAAACCGTCAACCAAAACTGTCACCAAAACTGTCAACATAGGTTACTTCAGTTTTTAAGTAGGTCTGGCTGGCTCTATATACATTACACGTACAGGCCGCATTAATGGCTCCAGAGTGGTGAAAATGTCAACATTTACTCCTTATTATGTCTATAAAAAAACTTTTGTATTTTGAAAATTCCTCCTCTAAATAGGTTTTTAGTGGAGGGTTCAATTTGCAATGTAAGTTTATGCTGACTGGCTATCGGGCTGGCTATGTATCTATCACGTGTACAGTCCGCACCAATGGAGCTAGAGAACTGAAAATTGAAACATTTACTCCTTATGATGTCTATAAAAGAATTTACCCCCCAATAGCTTTTTAGTGTGGGTTCAATTTGCAATGTAAGTTTATGCTAAATTGATCCCTTAATTTCTGTCCGGCAGTATTCACGCTTGTTTCTTTGAAAATTCACACTTTTTGTTAGTGATCACTGCCCAACAAAAGGCGAGAGAAGTAACTTATTCATTGATCACACCTTTTTCCAATTTTTTTAATTGATCACCCCCAACACGACATGCTGCCAAAAGACTTTGGTCACATGACGGTTTCTATTGAGTGACTAACCAGACCTGGGTTTTTTTGTATTTCTTTAAATGCTTTGGCTTCCTTTCGTTCTCTCTTGGGTGTATATCTTCGGATCTTTATCCCGGGCCGCTTCCATCTGTCCCTTTCTATTTTTCTGTTTCATCTCCGGCCTTATCTATTATCTAACTCTCTACTGTCCGTATCGTTGCCGATATGTAACTGACCCTTCACACACACACACAACACACACACACACACACACATTCTCTCCGTCTTTATTTCTTTCTTTCAGTCTGAATCATTCTTAGTATTTCTTTTTCACGGATTTATGTGTCATGTGCAATAGTTGCTATATATTTCTATCCATCTCTTTCTCTTCTTCAGCGTCTTTAAGTTGGTTTATGACTGTTTCCATATTTATTTTGAATTCAAGTCTTTTCTTTCTTTCTTTCTATTTTTCTTACTGTTTCTTTCTCCTACAAACCCTTCGTTCTTTCTTTCTTTCTCCTACAGACCTTTCTTTCTTTCTGTCTTACTTTTTCTTACAAACCCTTCGTTTTTTCTTTCTCCTACAATCCATTGTTTCTTTCTTTGTTTCTTTCTCCTACACACCTTATATATCTTTCTATCTATCTATCTCCTGCAAACCTTTTATA
>VCCN01000920.1:5982074-5996170 GCA_006491835.1 Architeuthis dux
GTAATACTAACACCTCATCTCAGAAATACCGAACTAAGTTTTCTTATGTTCATAAAAGTTTTCCTTCTTGTGGAATTTATAGTATCAGCGTGTTACTTGTGAAAGAACTTCATACCCTTAGCGCATTAACAATCTTTTCTCCTACTTTCAACATTGTGCCATATCAGCAAATGATATTAACGACAATGTGGAAAGACAAATTGTTTGAAAAATTATCTTGTAATTTTCTTAGTATGTGTTGTTGAGATTCTTAGATACATAAACCATCCAATATGCTACCCCATCTCCCCACAACAAGAAATGGAAAAGTTTGTCATTAACTCATTCTATCTAAAAGTTCAAAATGTATGCTTTGTTTGTACATTATAAATATAAACCTGTTGAGCCATTGGACTGTCTAAAATAATTTGTCAGGTGCAGACTTAGGAAAATTACTTACATGGTAGTCATTAACTTTTAAATTGGTAAACGCAGTGTGGTTGAGACACACCATAGACATGCTATCTTTTCTTACCTCTGTAACTCCTCACATTTGCTCATAGTATCAGTATTCGGATAATGATATCCGACAGGAATACATTAATGACGATGTGGAAAGACAAATTATTTGAAAAATTAACAATTTACTGACATGTTTCGACAGATATACCTTCATGAAATTAATAACGAAAATACAAAATGAAACAAAGTTCAAAGCTTGAAATTACTGGGTTCTTTGACGTCATCGTCACATAATAATTGTTACGTCAATATTTAAAATGCTATTGAATCGTTTAACACACCCTAATCAGATCTCTTTCACTTCCATTCATTGAACAGGATATTGTTGAATGGAAATGAAAGTGATCTTATTGGGGCGGGTTAAAAGATTCAATAACATTTTAAATATTGACGCTTAACAATTATAATGTGACGATGACGTCAAAAATCCATTAGTTTCAAATTTCAAGCTTTGAACTTTCTGTTTTATATTGTATTATGTTATTACCTTGATGAAGCTGTAACCACCAAAACATGTCAGTAAATTGTTAATTTTTCAAATAATTTGTCTTTCCACATCATCATTAATATCATCCTGTCGGATATCATTATCCAAATATCTGATACTATGAGTGAATGTGAGGAGTTGCAGAGGAATGATAAGATAGCATGTCTATGGTGTGTCTCAACCACACTGCGTTTAACAATTAGAATTTAATGACTCCGATGTAAGTAATCTCCCTAGGACTGCACCTGACAAATTATTTTAGACAGTACAACTGCTCAATAGGTTTATATCGTGTCTGGTCATTTCGTCAACACACAGTCAGCCAACATCAGTTTCGTCATGTGGACAATTCGAAACAACCTGTTTGATGAACATCAGTTTTGCCAAATTGGCTTTTTCGCCGACTGCTGTTTCATTGTATACTTTGTTTTTGCACCAAAATATTAGTTAATTTAATGATTAATTGGCAGTCAGTGAAAAGCCAAGTCAGCAAAACTGATGTTCGTCAAGGTTGTATCCGAATCGGCTGCATGACAAAACTGCTGTCGGCTGACTGTGTGCCCGCGACACGTCGTTCAACAAAACAACCGAGATCCGTTTATATTTATATATGTACAAACAACAAACAAAGTATACATTTTGAACTCTCAGGTAGAATGAGTTAATGACAAACTTTTCTCTTTTTCTCATCGTGGAGTTTACGGGGGGGCAGGGGTAGCATATTGGATGGTTTATGTATCTACGAATCTCAACAACACTACTAAGAAAATTACATGATAAAAAAAAAAATCAAAACAAACTTTTGTTGGGACAATCGAATCTCTTCTTCTCATTCTTGATGTTGTCAACACTATGTTTTAGCCGATCCATTTTTCAGCCCTTGTCAGGTGTATAATTCAATAAAAGAAGCAAACCTTTTTCCCTCTTTTCTTGAATTATACACCTGACGAGGGCTGAAGAACAGATCGGATGAAATGTTATTATTGACAACATCAAAAATGGGAAGAACAAAATTTGGAAGGCTATTAAATACTCCAGCTATAAGTGGATAGGCTGATAGCAATAAAAGTGGTGTGAGGAGGCTATTACAAGAAAATTGATTGTAGTAATATCGAATTTACCAACTGAATCAAGTAAAATATCCTGTCAGCAGTATTTCAGCCAAATATCCACCATCCAAGATGGAGGACATAGAAGAGACTTCTGCCAATTTTGGTACGTGTGCTGCTTGAATCATAACTAACAGACCAAACATTAAAATCTATGCAATATGAGATATCAAAGGATAAAACAGCCACCTATTAGGTTCAGAATTATGTAAACTAATTCATTCATTTTCTGATTGTCCTTTCTCTGTAATGAATAAAATTTATATTTAGAAAGATCCTTGATGACCCAAAATCATTTCCAGCTTTCAATCTGAATTTTTAATATTCTTAGCCAAAACAAATGCCCACAGTTCTTTTCAGTAAATTGTCGGACTAGTCCACAAATTACTTACAGAACAGATTACTACAGACAATAAAAAAAACAGGTCTGGTTAGTCACTCAATAGAAACCATCACGTGACCAATGTCTTTTGGCAGCATGTCATGTTGGGAGTGATCAATTAAAAAATTACAAAAAGGGGTGATCAATGAATAAGTTACTTCTCTCACATTTTGTTGGGCAGTGATCACTAAAGAAGTCTGAATTTTCAAAAAAAAACAAGCGGACACAAACTAAGGGATCAATTTAGCATAAACCTACATTGTAAATTGAAATTCCCACCAAAAACCTATTTAAGGGGGATGGGGTAAAAAAAAAGATTTTCTAGACATAATAAGGAGTAAATGTTGAAATTTTCACCCCTCTAGCTCCATTGGTGCAGCCGGTACGTGTCATACACACACAGCCAGCCAGACCAACTCAAAAAATGAAGAAACTTATTTTGACAATTTTGGTTGATGGTTTCTAATACATATGGGTATTACTCATTAATAACTAAATCACTTCACTGTAGGTTACATCTAGTAAAATAATATTGTTCCTTTTATACATCTACACTTCTGCGGTATACCAAATTTGATTTTAAATAACTTTGTATATGATCGATGCATTCTAAGTTTAAGAATATTAGATTAGAGTATGGAAGAGAAAAAAGCAAAACTGAACTATAAACTCCAATGAACAATACTTACACAGAGTTGTGATTTTTAACAACCAAAAAAGCCTAGTTATTTTTGAAGATAACAAAATGTTATCGAATCAGAAAAACAAATGGGACTGCCAAACTGCAGTGCTAAATTGAGTACCCGTGTTATAAAAGCGGCTACAATTTTATACCTGTTTTTCCCCTCTAAATCCAGTACTACACAAGAATTGTGTTTTACACAGAAATACAGTAGTTTTTGCTTGTAAAATAGGTTATTTTATATTTAGCAACGAGTGCAGAACAGCTTGTAAAAATGTTTTAATTATGTGAACTCAATAAAAACATGTGTCTATGTTAACTTTCCGTTGGAATTAAAGTGACATCATTCTTTCCTTTGTTTTAGTTATATATAAGATCCAATGTGGTAATAACGGTAAAATCATTGATGTTTATTTTGAATTTGTATTAAAATAGTTGAAACTTGATTTCAAACTTTGTAAAAGGTATTTTTAGTGGTCACTAAACTTGAAAGAAAGTTAGCAAGCTTTAATAAATGGGAACCATACAGATTTACATACATATACAAATATAGATGTGTGTGTCAGTTAACTATAATACTGGTTCACCACGGCTGTAATGAGGGGGGCAGGGTTGCAAACTTTTTCAAATAAAATAAAAGGAAATAAGAATAAAACAAATTATGAAAGTAAGAGTTAACCATTTTGAAATGAATGATGCAATTATTAGCCATTCTTACGTCTGAATTCCACCAGAATTGCAGAATTTCTGAGATTTGGCCTGGAAACCAGATTAATATATGTTTTTATGCCGATATTAGACTGCTAAAATGCAAGGAATTGGGGTCCTGAGATGCTAGGAAATTCAAAATTTTCCAGTGCCACCCCCAGCTGCATTTGGTTTGGTTACCATTTGCCCGCCCAGCATTTTTCCCTTGTTATGGCCCTGTTCACAATGTACTCACTGAATTCCCAAACAGAAGATTGGGAATGTTCACCAGAAACAGAAAGTCAATACCCTTGCAATAAACTGTACCTGATTTCTCATAAGTGGAAATCAATGGGAATCTCTCCTATATATGTCTGTGTGTTCACTTATTCAAACACGGGAAGAGAAAGAGCAAGAAAGAGGAACTACTACATGCAAATAGAATATTCCAAATCAATTAACTAAATGCTTACTGACTAAAAGAACAGATACAAAGCATAAAGAAGGTCAGGAACAGCTCTATAGTCAACGCTCAGGACCAGAGGCTATGAATTCTACAATTCAATACAAGTGCTGAGCAAATTTTCCCTATAAGCTACAACTTACATAGGAAGTTAAAGCTATTGTCTATAACTTTGAGAAGAGTCATTAACATTCCAACTCTTACCAAGAAGTGACTCGTTCCTTACAGATATTACATATTACACCTGAAGAAGGCCAAATGAATCGGACAAAACATTTTTAACATAAAAAATGTGAAGAAGAGATTGGATTGTCTGAACAAAAGAGGAAATTTAAACCTTATTTGAAAACTAGGATCAAAAGGTTCTTGTAAAAGAGGAATTTAAAAAATAGAGGGACAGAGACATCAAAATAGTAGACGTCTTACCGGACATCAAAATAGTACACGTCTTACCAAAGTAGTTACCAAGAAGAGAGCAACAAAAGAAAGAAAATTGTAGTCAGTAACTTTAATAGTCAAAAGATAACTAGTAGTATCATCATCAAATTTCTTTATTGGATACTTTGTACCCTTAAAGTGTCTTTACTTGAAGACCTTGTTCAGTTAGGACATGAACTCTTTTTTTTGTTTTGCATCATATCTTGTATTTGCCTTGTCGAGATATTCAGTTCTTTTTCGAATTTTAGCCAACGATCACTTGCAAACTTTTTAGTCAGTTGAAAAAAGTATTTGTTTTTGAAAAGAGTCATTTTCTAATCTAGTTACATGGGCAACATATTTCAGGTGCTGTTTTTTACAAAAATGTGCGATACTCATAGTTTTATTTATCTGCATTAGTTGTTCATTACTGAAAAAACGTAGGACTGTAGCGGAGTTGTCCCCCGTGATTAAGGGTTGGTTCCCTGATCCCACACACAGCCTCGTAACAACGACCAATGAGTGACCAGCAATTAATCATGTGACAGGCGCGAGATTTGAATCAGCTCCTTTTTCTCCAATCTTCGAAACAAACGGACGTGTTTTTCACGGCCCGGTTGCCAACCTGAATTCTGCCCATCCGACACACATGGGACGGGCAGAGAACCCAGAACAAAGTAAGCAAATAGCCTTTACACACATTTTACTATATCTGAACTCTTTAATACACAAAACAAATCTTTTACACACATTTTTATTATATCTGAACTCTTTAATACACTGAACTATTTCACACACCAAACGAAAAGATCCGAACGGACTCTTACATATTTACACACACACTCAAACAATGGACTTTTAAATATGCACATACGTGCAAACTAAATTTCAACCCGTAAATAAATAAAAATCTTGTCTCTTTCAAAATCGCCTTTTGTCTTTCATCTGTCTCTCGTTAATTCCTTTTCAGCCATTGATCGCTAACCAAATGGAGTCAATTTCAACCCACTTTTTATCACCTGTATTATGGAGAAACATAACACATTCAAGCCAACGCGCCACAAAATAATTACCCTCCAGAAGAATGCCCAATTCTCATACAATAGATTCGGCTTCCTCTCCACAACAAATTCCGGGCGCGGCAACAAGCCGGACCCTCCATAGGACCAATCTAGGTCATCAGGTTTGGGTACATCTACCTGGGTGTTATTTTTTTTTTTTTTTTTAGACCATTTTAGAGCTTTTAAATATGCAACTTTTCATGAAATTTTGCCTGAGTGGTTTTCCAGAGAATCTTGCAAACTAACCATTCATAGCAATAATTCTGCAAAAGAATAGAGTTAAGAGCAGACAGAGGGTGAAAAACATTCTTAAAGTTCTTCTCGTCTAATTCCTGTTGCGCACTCGTCACCTGCAATTAATGGGTTCATTCAGCGGCAGGAGGTGTCACATGACACACCCAGGTGTGAAGACCCCAAGCCCTCCAAATCAGCTTGAAACTATTCTCAGAACCCGGCACTGCACTAATTGTTTCCTTTACAAAAACAAAAGATAGATATGGTTTCTTTCACTTCCCTAGAATACAACAGTCTTCAGACTGGTTTGAAGAATGTCAAATTCAGAGCCACATTCTTAGAGAGGCAGCTAAAACGAATCAGAGACAGACAGCCACACCTGCTCAGGTAAACGTAAACATATACATATATGTTTGTGTCTACAAGCCAGGCTGCCTTTTGATCAGTTACAATATCCACAACGTATACCGCCTCCTTCTACACTAACTACAAATATTGTTTTGTTTTTTTCCTCTTCTCACATTCTTTTCTCTCTCAATTTTTTTTGTTCTTCTTTCTGTATTGTTTCTTCTTCACTTATCCCTGACTGTAAATATTTTCCTTTCCTCATCATTTCCTTTGTCAGATTAAATATTGCTACTTTTTTCCTCTTGCTTTCTCCAACAGCTTAATTCATATGCACTCTCACTCTTCACCCAACAATCTTTTTACAATCTCCTTCATGTCCTCCTTTCTATATGTTCTTTTTAGATGTGTCCACACATCTCCATAAGTCAATTTTCGGTCAGTCGGTCATATATACAGTAGAAGCAAATAGAAGTAGATTGGATATCAGAAAAAATTTTTTAGCAATAGAGTGGTGGAACTTTGGAATAGATTACCGGAATATGTAGTGCTGTCAACAGATGCAAATGATTTTAAGAAGAATTATGATGTTTATTACACCACCGCAAAGGTTTAAGGCCCTAGATATTGTGTAAGTATGATTGTTATGATGTGTGCTTGTATATACAAATTGTATACTTTTTTTTTTTCACGCTAAAATAAAATGTTCTACTTAGAAGAAACTACTGATATTACTTGGAAGAAACTACTGATATTACTTGGAAGAAACTACTGATATTACTTGGAAGAAAATACTGATATTACTTGGAAGAAAATACTGATATTACTTGGAAGAAAATACTGATATTACTTGGAAGAAACTACTGATATTACTTGGAAGAAAATACTACAAACAAACAAGACTGATTTATGAACTTCAGAAGAATACAAGGATTTTGGATTAGATTATCGAAATCTGTAGTGCTATCAACAGATGAAAATGATTTTAAGAAGAATTATGATGTTTATTACACCACCGCAAAGGTTTAAGGCCCTAGATATTGTGTAAAGATGATTGTTATGATGTGTGCTTGTATATACAAATTGTATACTTTTATTTCACACTAAAAATAAAATAAAATTTTTAATATGCTAATTATTAATTTTCTCAGTTGTATCATGTTGGATTGATATGAAATTTGGTCCAGAACCACCCTCATCTTCTGCTTGCCACTACATCTAGTAATGGTAAATAGCAATTTTCTCAACATTATCATGTTGGATTGATATGACATTGCTCACATGACAGTTTCTATTTAGTGACTATTTCTTTTATTTCTAATTTTCCAATATATGTTCTTTTTAGGTACATCCACACATCTCAATGTCCGCTCAGATGGTGTAATGGTTAGAACGTCTGCCTCACACGCAGAAGGTCCTGGGTTAGATTCTCGGTATGAATGAAGAGTGTGAAAAACTCATTAGGACAAATTTCCCTGTGCACTCAGCAACTAATTGAGTACACTCTAAGCTGTGTGATTCAGGTGGAGGTATCCCTTCAGCGGACTTGCATCCTGCCAAGGAGGTGGTCATAAAAACTTGTAGGAATAAAGTCCTGATCTCGACCAGACTTGAGATTTGCAAGGATCACTGAGCTAACGCATGCAACAGAAACCTGGTCTTCGTCACCTGGGCTCCATACTCCATTGGGAGTCTCTTAACAGACGGGACGCTTTACCTTACCTACACATCTCCATAAATTACTTTTTGGATGGTCGGTCCCTAATATGCTAAATATTAATTTTCTCAGCCGTATCATGTTGGATTGATATGAAACTTGATCCAAACCTTTGGGTGAACCATCCTCAGCTTCCTCTTCCTGCTACTACTATCACAACTAGTAATGCTAAATATCAATTTTCTCAGCAGTATCATGTTGGATTGATATGAAACTTGGTCCAGACCTTTGGGTGAACCGTCCTCACCTTCCTCTTCCTGCTACTACTATCACAACTAGTAATGCTAAATATCAATTTTCTCAGGTTGCTAATAATTGAGGAAACCACATGGACACAAGGATGGTGGACGCATCATTGAACTTATGGTTCTTTTTTCCTTGCTGAACTGTTTTCTCCTCTCCAATATACTTTGACTTTCTTCCAATTTATTAATATACTCTGATTTATTTCTGTTTTCTTTATCTACCCTTTCTTATGACCCTGTGTTGTGCACAGCTATCCATTTAATATCAAACATGTCTTCAACATTTCACTGCAAATCGCAAGCTCGGTTGCTTCCATGTGACGCAACACATGAGACAATGATTTTGTGTCCATTTGTTAAACGATCTATGGAGACCCAATCATTGTTTGTAGCTATTGTGGGTTTTTACGGGGGTCCAGGGTGTTAGCCCGATGCCAAACATGGACTGCCTTACAGGGCTAAAGGGCTCCGAGCACCCTGCTATTTACCCATAGCTGGGGGTAGGAGTGTATTCATACCTTTTCTTCAAGCAGAGGTTCCCCACTGAGGGGGGGGGTAGTCCAAGGGGAGAATAAGGCTATTAGATAAAAAAAAAGTCCAATCTAGAGATAGGGTTTTCTGCCGAAGTCGAAGGCTCGAAATGATCTCTAAGTTGAGAATGATTTAAGATGTGCTCTCTCATTAATAGACCCACAAATCAAAGAACTAGTAGCAAAAAAAAAAAAAAACAAGAACAGAGATCACATTGATGTGTATATCAGTTACGATAGCAGAATGCTTATTTTTTGGGTAATAAATTGGAATTTCAAATGATGTGTTCCTAATTATTTTCACTCGCTTTCTTTGAATACCAAATACACAGCAGCAGCTGTCCAATTATAAAATTAAACTAATTCTGTACAATTATAAAATTAAACTAATTATACGTAAAATAAAGTTATTATTTGAAATTATTCTTTGTTGCAACTTAATAAATGGAAGGGGGGAATCTTATTGACAAAAGTGGGTAATGACTCAAAAAGGTTGGGAACCACTGCCTTAGGGTATTAGTGTGAAGTGAATGCAAACTGTCCCAGCTGGAGTTTGAACTGTTTGCTGATTCCATTCTCAGTGCCATTAACAGTTAAGCCACCTACACCTTCTCACTGCACATACACTCCATAATCTACTTTCTTCATACAGGTATACCTTGATTAGTGCGTTTAATATGTTCCAAAATTCTATATACAGTAATATCAATGCTGTCAGATACCCAGCGCCGGATTTACATGATGGCGGTGATAATTTTTTGTGAATCCGGTGCCAGATATCCAACCAGAATGATATTCCGGTACATCACTAATTATAATTTAATGTGTTTTTTTTTCAACTTATATCTAGTTTCATTAATTTGCACAGCAATACCTTAACCGTACTACATCAAAACCCACACTAATCAAGGTATTCCTGTATATCTACCTATCTATCTGTACACAAAGCTTTATCCTTTCATAAAATTTTTTCTTTTTTCCCCCTCCCTCTATATGATTTGCCTTCTCCTTTCATTTTCTTATCTCTCTCTTCCTTCCTTCTCACTTCTGCTTCAAATATCTACTGTCTTCTTCACTCACATATTAGAAACCATCAACCAAAACTGTCAATATAGGTTTCTTTCAATTTTCAAGTTGGTCTAGCTGACTGGCTATGTATGTCTATCTGTATCACTTAGGCCACACAAATGGAGCATTAGTGAGGCCTAAGTGATAATTACAAATTTCATCTTTTACTCATTATGTTTAGAAAAAACTTTTGTTTTTTGAAAATTCCCCCCGAAGATAGGTTTTTACTGGAGGATTCAATTTACAATGTAAGTTTATACTAAATTGATCACTAGTTTGCATCCACTTGTTTTTTGAAAATTCAGACTTTTTTTTGGTCACTACAAAATGCGAGAGAAGTAACTTATTCATTGATCATCCCTTTTTCCAATTCTTTAATTGATCATCCCGAATACAGCATGCTGCTAAAAGACGTTGCTCACTTGACGGTTTCTATTGAGTGACTATTTCTTTTATTTCTAATTTTCCAATATATTCCTCAGTAAAGATTAACAAGATGGAAGTATTGAATTTTTCTAAAAGAAAATGTTTTTTTCTTTAAATTTTAGGTACTTTCAATCCATTAGACCCTAGTGAACCATCTGCAAATTTGTTAGTTTTTAGAAAAATATGTTTTTAAAGCTTTTACGAGGGGGGTTCTATTTACAATGTAACTATAATGATTTTCCTCTAGGAGAATTCGCTACACGTAAATCTAAACCTATCCCTCTTCCCACGCTTACCTAATATGTCAATCTTCATGATGCACGGTACAGCAATAATTCTAATACATAACATGAATTATGTACGAGCTGTTAACATTTGCTCACTCACAGATAAAAACGCAACAGAATTTTTCTTTCTCCACAGCTGCATTCTATCCACACTCAAAGGTATAATTAATTTTTTTTAAAGTCTGCCAAGAGGTAAGTGCAGGATGCAAACTTAAATCATTTCCTTCAGTTTCATTTTTTTTAAAAGTATATCTTGGATGTGACATTGCTCTCCTGGAAAAGTCAGTAGTTTGTCAAATGGTCATTATTAATCACCTCTACACGCAGCCAGTGTTGCCAATTTAGCGCATTTCATGCTAGATTTAGCGTGTTTCTTGTTTTATGCGTTTTCATCTAAAACATTTTGGTGGTTTTGGGCCATTTTAAAAGATTTAGCACCTTTTTAGCACTTTTTGGCAGTCAAACCAGCACGAAAATATTTTTTGAGTTGGCAACACTGCCCACAGCACTGGTTTATTGGTGGGTTTAGGTTATTGATGTGTTCTGACATTTATATGTATTTAGACTTCGCCCAACACTGACCATTCATAGTAGAAACTTAAAATTTTGCACACACACACACTCCCTTCAATGAATAGGGAAAATGTTTTGATTTTTTTGAA
Organism: Architeuthis dux; assembly: GCA_006491835.1. Taxonomy (NCBI): domain Eukaryota; kingdom Metazoa; phylum Mollusca; class Cephalopoda; order Oegopsida; family Architeuthidae; genus Architeuthis; species Architeuthis dux. The sequence continues at coordinate 5,993,378 of VCCN01000920.1, forward strand.
AATTCATCCTAAATAGGTTTTAGGGAAATGTTAATTTTATATATAGGTTTGGTTTAACATAACATGACACGATAGACAAAGTTTACTCCTCTAAATTAGGTTAGGATTGCTCTTGTTACAGGGGGGGGGGTTGACAAAGCCAACTTGGACTGTAATTTGACAACAATCTTCAAGGCAGACTGAGAAGCTAAGAACAAGCTAGTTACATAAGGAAACCCAATCATAAATCATTGCTTGATCTTAACTGCCCTGGGGTTAAGAACAAGTAACCCAAAGGGTTAAATCAATAAAAATCTTCATCTAAGTACCATTAATCACCACTACCCAAAACATTGGTTTATTGCTGAGTTTAGGTTATTCATGTGTTCTGACATTTATATATATCTATGTATTCGGACTTCGCCCAGCCCTAATTGTTTATATTAGAAACTTTTGCATGCACGTATGCACACAGTTTTTTTTTTTTAACACCCCCCCCCCCACAAATAGGTTTTTATAGGGGGGTTTAATATGCAATGTAAGCTTATGCTAAATTGGTCACTAGTTTGTGCCCGCTTGTTTTTTGAAAATTCAGACATTTTTTAGTGATCACAGCCCAACTTTTTAATTGATCACCCCCAACACAGCATATATGGGTGGTGGTGATTCATAATTTCCCTTGGAATGCTAGTTATACATATTGCGTTTTATATGTAAATTCTAACACTCACAATTTGGGGTAAAAATCGGTGACTGGAAAAAAAGTCAAACTGGAGAAGAATGTAAAATTTCTGTTTAAATTTTTTCCTAAATCTTGAGAATGTCATATTATTTTTATTATTTTCCTTTAATGAACTTTCGGATTAGAAAAGTAATTAATTTTTTAAAAAATAAATTCATGTAACTCATTCAAATAATTACAAACAATTAACTAAAGCTTTTCCAACTTTTTAATTGATCATCCCCAACACAGCATATATAGGTGGCAGTGATTCATAATTTCCCTTGGAATGTTAGTTATATTTGGGAAGACACTATGCAATGGTAGAAGCCAGAAGGTACCATTTATCTACTAAAGATGCTAATATTTTCAAAGAGTGATGAAGAAAATCAATTATAAATGGCAAACTCAGTTGGCCATTTCTTACTAGGCTTTGGTTGAGGTCCAGCTGCAGTTGGATGAGAAGATAAAAAGATGAACAGATAAAATCATGGATAATATAAATATTTTATTAAAAGTAAAAGAGAGACACCATGGGGGATGAGAAGAAATTGGAGGCCAAAGCAGACCTGGAGAAGATCAGTCGAGAGTGAGGCGAAGGCAGCCGGACTGACATGGGCCCAGCTGAGGGGTGTTGCCCAGAACCAAGTCCACAGGAATAAACAAAGAAAACCTGACATGGGCCCCAGCTGAGGGGAGTTGCCCAGAACTGAGTCCACTGGAATGGTGTAGTTATGACCCTATGCTCCACAAGGGGCTTACAGGGGAAAACATACAAAACAAAAAAAGAGCGACAGAAAACTCATTGTGTCTTTTAAAATATTCAGGAGAAAAAAAGTCTTCTAGTTTTGTGATGAAGGCTCAATGGTTAGGGCATTTGACTGGACATCACAAGGTCTAATGTTCAAAATGTTGCTGGTGTGTAAGTAATATTAAGTTGAAAGAAAACGAGACTGTATCATAAGGACAAAAACAGTATTCTTCATCAGAAATCAGTGAAATTTGCTTTTAAAATCTAAAAGTCAACTAGCATTCCAAGGGAAATTATGAATCACTGCCACCCATATATGCTGTATTGGGTGTGATCAATTAAAAAGTTGGACTGTGATCACTAAAAAAATGTCTGAATTTTCAAAAAAACAAATGGCCATAATCTATTTTAGCATAAGCTTACATTGAATATTGAATCCCGGACTAAAACCCTATTTTGGAGGGGAATTTTCAAAAAACAAAAAGCATTTTCCCTACTCAATGGAGGGAGTGTGTGTGCAAAATTTCAAGTTTCTACTATGAACGGTTAGGGCTGGACAAAGTCCAGATACATAGATACATATAAATGTCAGAACACATGAATACCTAAACCCCAGTGTTTTGGGTAGCAATGATTAATAATAGTCACTAAAAAAAAAAGAAAGATCTCAAGATAGATTGTTAAAAATGTTTCTACCCTCGGGTAGCAACCACACATATCCTCAAAGAATTCTTTGCAACTCTCACATCTGGTAACAAATGTCCAGGACTTCTAATAATAAACATAGACCCTCAATTCCAGCTGACCATTTCTCTATAACAATAACCAGCAGAAAACTAAAAAAAATATTATCCTGAAATCTATTTTGATAATACAGCAGTTTCACAACCATAGTTCCCTCTAAGCCAGTGGTTCACAACATGGGCACTGGCGCCCACGTTGTGGGGCCGTTGGTTCCTTTCAAGGAGACTAACAGCCTTAAGGGGGCATTTGAACTTCTAGAGGTATCTGCTTACAAAAGAGAAGGAATTAGCATTAGGTCGTTATTAAATGCCAACTTCGCCAACCATTTCTTCTATACAAGTAAGTAACTGGCAAGTGGCAAATCATGTAGATTTTTTATTGAAAAATATTGATTCCCTATGTCAAATTCAAAAGTGCGCATATACTTTTGTCACCAGAAAAACATTTTTTCAACATACGGTTTTTGTGCCAAGTGACTATAAGAAACTCGAGGGAACATTGTTCACAACACTTGTGTGAATCTCAGCTCATAGGCTATAACACTCCAGTGTCCACAGAGGATTGATTGATTGATTACCGGCACATCGACCCTTGGTGG
>VCCN01000920.1:6151104-6165950 GCA_006491835.1 Architeuthis dux
TACAAAAAAAATTTAATGGAGGAATTATCTTACCATGTTGGACTGAACTCTTTTGCCATTTTTAGTGCCTCTGTCATAAATGTAAGTACCCTGAAAAAACATTTAAAACATTTATAGGATTTACCATTATAGGTTTATTGAAACTGAATAATCATTTTTTTCATTGAAATAAAATTATTAGTGATAATAAAAATGCTAAAAGAATTTTCATGGTTTGCTATTTATACAGATGGTTTACACAATAGAAGAATATTTTGTAAATTTTGGAAAAGTTGCATACAAAAGGATAGGTATACAGACAGGTAGGAAGATAATGAGAAAAAAGGAGAAAAGTATCACTTAAAAAGATTTAAAAAAAAAAAAACAGAACAAATAAAGAATGTAAAATTGAACTTACAGCTTGATCAGATCCCACAAATGAAATAGCTCTAATGTCTGGATGGTCACAGATAAAGTTCACAGCTGAAAATAAGAATTAATGGTAGCAAGTTGAATACAAGTAAAAATGCTATTAAAAATAGTATTTGTCTTATTTTTTATCGAATGTAAGTAACTTCAAACATTTCAGAGACAGACTAGCGACACCAGTTCAGCCGAGTATTTTTCTTCCAATAAACACGCAGACTTTGTTTAACTTGGTAACTAACACTGCTGACATTTCAGTGACGTCACCGATGTCAAGGAAAAAAGCACCCTTTTCGATTTGCAAAAATTTAGAGTGCTCGATGGGAACATGATCCATAAAAAAAAGACGCTAGAGTATCTTCCATGGACTAAAGTAAGACGTAAAGGGTTACCATAACATATATCATTTATGTAAAATAGCTCGGACAAGATTACCTCCCTTGTACTACAGTGTCCCTAATTTTAATGTACCTATCTTTTCCTTTGACACTGCTTTTGAGCCGCCCTCTGGTTCACCCTTTCATTGTATTAAATGTCCGTGGTCATTCTAAATAAAAACGTTTGAATGAAATCGACAGAGTTCATATTTAAGATGGAAATCAATGATCGTGTTTGTCTTCTGGGCTGTTACTATCTTCAGATTGGGAAATTATTTATATTTTGAATAAGTGAGAATTCATCTTGATGTTTAAGACTTTCAATATTTATTCTGAAAGACTTTATTTCTCAATTTATAATTGTTATTATTTTCTTTAATAAACAACATAAGAAAAATAATTTTAAAAAAGTTCTCTTACAGTCATGTTTTCCATGAATGACGTTAACAACTCCAGCGGGAAAACCGGCTTCTTTGACTAATTCCATGAGGATCATGCAGGCACCAGGATCTCGCTCAGATGGCTTGAGCAACATTGTATTGCCACATGTTAATGCAATAGGGAACATCTATGAATGAAAATCAGATATTATTACACGAATGCTTGGTGTACAAGTATTTTGTGTTGTGTTATTTACCAACTTCAAATGTAAGAGGTCAGAGGTGATGTTACAGAGGAATACTAAAACTACTAAAATGTTGGTTTGATGAGGATCATGGTGAACGTCAAGTGCTGTTTTTATTCAGACAAAGACATAATCATCAAAAAATAACCAAGACACAATGAAAAATGTTTTGAGAGAGGGAGAGACACACACACACACTTTGAGATGCGTCCAGGAGTTTTTTTAATCCTACACTTTGCTGGTCTCTCTACACTCACGTTCATATTTAGGTACAAATATAATGTGGTTCTGTATGCCGACAGTATGAAATCAAATATCAGAATATAATAATTATAAAGACATTTATTAATTGAGAACCTATATTTGCCCGTCGCCTGACTCCTGCCTACCATGAGAACTTAATTAGCTCAGTTGGTAGAGCAGAACCTGCATATAAGGTTGCTTCCAGGGTGGACGCGGGTTCGATCCCCGCATGTTTCTTTATTCATATTTATGCTGCTTGTTTAGCAGTCATTCACACAGGTGCCAGGCAAATATAGGTTCCCAACTAATAAATGTCTTTATAATTATCATAACCCTGTACATATATGTTATTCATTAACCTGTCATCTTTAAAATCATATAACATGTAAAAGAACTTATTACATTTTTAACATGGAGTTTTTTTTTGTTTTTTTTTTACTGATTTCATGTCCATATTGATCATCATATATTATAATTACCATCAGAATTGTTCCTTCTAATTGTAAAGAACATATATAGACTTACCCACAAGGGAATCATAGCTGGAAAGTTGAAAGGAGTGATACCAGCACAGACACCAAGTGGTTCTCGGATGGTCATTGTGTCCATGTCTTTAGCTATTCCAGTGAGAGTCTCACCAAGACTTGTACCTGTCATACTGCAACACTGTTCAACAACCTCTGAAAACAAAGAAGCAAAACATTTTTTTAAATTCGGAGATCTAATGAACAAAAATGAAGTGTCTATTTAGATGTAAAAAAGAGTTCTGTTGCTAATAGAGATCCAAAACTTCTTTTATGGACAAGCCTCAATTCTAGGGTTGGGTCTGACGGATCTAGTGGACACTTAAGTAGAGTAGTTATAATTCAAATTTACTTCATTATTATGTAATTAAACAATAAGCTGTTTCATTGCAGTGCAATTATTTGTGGTATAAACTTACAGTGTCACCCATAAATGAGTATGTACTACCACACCTTGACCACCCCCCTGTTGTGTTCAAAGATTGATGGATGAAGTCTGGCGCTGGATTCAAAGCGTTGACGAGAACCGAAGGTGGGTGTACAGTAGCAGTTAAGTGAAGACAGCTGGAAACAGGAACATGTGACACTGCTATAACAATGACAAAGCATTTATTCAAAGATCAAGTTGATATATCGTCTTCTGTCTGGTATTGGAGGCAATGCAATACAGTACTTCTAAAATCTACTTCAGGTCAGGATTATTGCTTTTCTCATGAAGCAGAGAAGAAGATCTCTGCAGTTCACTACTGGCAGCCTCACAGGGGATTGAAGGCTCCAGTCTAGAAAGTAGAACAAAGCTCTGTCTCACTCTGTAGTCTAGTTTTCAGTGGGACTTGAATAATCCGGTTCTACCATACTGCAGTATAATGCTTCTGCCCTCTCCGCCTCGGATATCAAAGCAACAAGGTATCACCAGGCAGGTCTTTTCAAAACTGACTAAAAAACAAAATCTACCCACTTTTATGGACAAGCCTCAATTCTAGGGTTGGGTCTGATGGATGTAGGGGAGACACTCAACTCCACTGGTGCCTTCTCCAATCACCTCGAGGTACACCTGTATTCAATGTGTCAACAACTGCCGATCAAAAGCCCTGCTGAGGACACTGCCTGTGTTTCACTTCAGGACGGCAAATGTACTCAAACCAATCTGTCAACAGCTCGTCCTTCCACCATCTGGCATTTCTCTCAACCAGTATCTCCTTGTTTCCATTTCCAGGCAAAAACGAAAGTACTTATTCTGATACAACATATCTGTTGTGTACTTGTAAAATCTAGCAAAACCATAGTATCACAAGTACACCCCTACCATTTTTTATAGCAAGTTCATTTTCTTCTAAACTAAACATAGCAGGATTTTATTATTTCTATTATCAGGTATCAGGGATACTGTATCTACAACAAAGTAACCATGGTAACAAATGGACATGTATCAGAGCAGTTGTTTTGTTCAGTTTTACCGAATTTTCGAAATATCAAATTCCTAAATTCCCTTTTTGTTTATTGAAAACTCTGATAGCATTATTTTGTCAGTCTTGTAGGAAATGTAACAATATTTTCATCAGGAGTAGGTATCAAGATGGTTGGGTCACATGACTGTCCTTCTGAAAGTGATTGTCTTCAAAAGACAGAATTTTCTAAATATCATATGCCGGACATTTAAATAAATAAATTTTTAAAAAAATAAAAAATAAAAAATCTATGCAAATATTACACTATGTCCAATATGCTGGTATTTTAACTAGGGGACCGTCTACCGAAGCTCGATATGGACAGTTATGGGGTTTGGAGGAGTTGCAGTGAGCAGTAGTCCTCCAAATATTCTTGTAAACCATTTGTCTTATAGCATATACAGTAACCGGACAAGTCTGCCTGGACAAGTCTGCCTGGACAGTTTGGACACGGACAAGTTGGCTGCCAATATTTCAAACCCAGACATTTTGGCCACATTTCGTTTTTAAAGGCGAAAATGACTATCTAGATGAGAATATTCTTTTTAAATATATAAAAAGTTATTTCTTATAAAACAAACTATTTCACACCACTCATCAAACTTAAAAGAATCCAGACCCATTTCTACTTGAAGGAACATTATGTGGGATTCTGGGCAGGCAAATGGACACAGTCATGTGATGGTCTCAAGATGTTCAGTAGATGTCACTTAGTACACTTCAGGAGTTAAAAAAAAATCAAGGATAAAATATATTATATAAGAAACTGTGCAGATCAATTAAATTGTATGTGACACCGGTGTCACAGTGGGTTCTTATGGCTTTTAAGCAACAGATTATCATTTCTATTATATTTATATTTTACAAAATATTTTGTGGAGAAAGAGAGCCAAAAGTAATGTTAAAGAAGTCGGTTTAGACAATAAATAACTGAGGTGACAGCTGATAAATTAAAGGTTGCAGATTTTTATAAATAAATAAATAAAATCACTGACAAAATTTTTTATCTCCCGCATGCCAATAAAATGTTTTTGTGTATCACCTTGGGCATGCATGCCATAGGTTCGCCACCCCTGTTATATAACATTCATGATAACAGTAACAAAGAAAAGGTTGAAAATGGCCCCTTTTTATCAAGAGCTCATCAACCTTTGTTTTATCAGATTGCATGCCTTATCTATTTGTTACAATCTCAAAAACAGGCCAATATGTTTACACACTTACATCTACCCCCTTTCAAGTTCAGTTGCAGGTCATAAAACAGCAACTCTAATGAATATTGATCATCAAAGAAAACCTTTAAAGCTTGTATGCATCTATCTTAGCTGAAAATTTAGTGTTGTGTAAAATTGTAATGACAGCATTATTGCCACTAACAGTAGTAGGTTGTTTTATAACCATTTGCAGAATTTTAAAATCTAAACCATTATATATATATTATTTGAAATAGGCTTTTTTGACAGTAGTTCATTGCGTTATTAAGTCGGGCTGGGATAAAACTAATAAGAAAAATGGTAGTTAAATTTGGTATGTCCGATATCAGAATTAAGATTATTTTTAAAAATATTGATATTCTCGGATGTGACTGTCTTTTCACTTAGACTGTTCCATGCATTTGCTACTCTTGCTGAGAAAAAAGATTTTCTAACAACTGTGGAGGTCTGAATTTGTAGTTTATGGCTGTGTCCTCTGGTTTTACTGCAGATAGATGAAGTCAGCATTTTCTTATCAGGGCATTTTGAGCAATGAACATCAGTATCCACTATGTATGTTGTTCTGGATTTTATAGACTTTCAATAGGTCAGCATGTTTTCTTCTGTCTCTAGATTAAATTGTTTTAATCTTTCAGTGTAAGATATATTAAGTCTACCAACCTTTCATTCAATTACCAAAATAAAGCAGAGTGCTAAGTGTTCACTTGAGAAATCTCTCTACTTGGAGGATTGGACATAACACAATTTCCCTCATCTCTGCAATTTCTTGATTTTAATTTTAAAGATATACAATTATGTTTACAGCATAATATATACAAAATGTACATCAACTTACGCAGGCCTCTCAACACATCACCTTCAGCATCAATCAATGTCTTTCCTTGTTCTGTAGTGATATTTTGAGCAAGTAATCCCTGAAAAAGATAAAACAAAAATAAAGTAACTATATCAGAAACAATTACATTAAATAAAGATGAAGTCTAAATTAAATGCTTTTAAGATGCTTAACTCAATTTTAGTGGGGGAAAAAGGGTAATGGGTCCCACCTCTTAAGAGACAATTCCCAATGGAGTATGGAGGCCAATGACAAAGTCCTGGTTTTCGGTTGCATAGTGATCCTTGCAAGTTTCAAGATCCTAATCACACCGCTGTACTCAATAGTTAACAAGCCATTGCTGGTGAATTCGATCCTCACTGGCTGCAACTGGCTTATTAAAACAAAGTCAACTCCTTCCTCCGACTTGGACTGGAATTTGACAACAAAATAAACTTGCAAATTGGTTGTGATGTAAATTAAGGAATATCTGATTTCAAAGAATTTATATATAGCTCATACTTTATATCAAGAAGCATTTACACTTTTTTGCAGGGCTCGTCATGTGAATTAAAGATAACAGCAGTTTGGGAATTACTTACCATATTTTCCTTGATCAACTGCTGAAGCTTGAACATGCACTGCTGTCGGGTGAGAATGGTGGTGTTACGCCATGACTTGAAGGCTCTTTTGCAAGATTCAGTGGCTTCATTCATTTCATCAAGTGTGGACTCTGGCACACGAGTGACCACTTCATTTGTGGCCTAAGAATTAGAAAAAACAAAATCAAGAAACTTTTCTTTTTTCTTTTTCATTCTTACAGAAAACAAGGGGAGTGAAAGAGGTGATATCTTTATATCTAGCTCTCTAGCAGGAGTGGTCACAACCTCCCAGATGTCAATTAAATACCTCTCTCTATAGCAGTGGTTTCGAAACTGGGGTCTGTGCACCCCTGGGGGTCCGCAACAGTGTTCCCTCTAAACCGGACATTGCAAATATGGTGGCAGAGAAACAACATCATCCATTGCACAGCTAGCGAAAAACAATTATTGTACACAGACTTATACCATATATTAGAATTCAAATAAATGTAATCCATTTAGAATAAATGATTTTTTAAAGGTCAAAAATTGGTTATTGTAGTTCATTGATTACTGTCTAAAAACTAAAAATAGGGTTCCGCAAGAATATTTCCTTTATAGAGAGGGTCCTTGAGTTTTCAAAGTTTCAAGACCATTGCTCTATAGTATCCATTGCTTACTGTTTAAGAAATTTAATTATACATGCAAGCCAATAATTAAATATGAAGAGTTTAATGAAATAAATGACTTTTAGTAAGGAGATACATCAATATTGAATGCTAATACAAAATATATATTTGGTATGTATTGAATTTTATCAGAAGAATGGTTAAACACATGTGTTTCATTTTTTTTTGTATTAAATATGTTTGGTTGATATTCCACGAGCAAGAAGACTTTTACAAATATGAGGTTGCAAACTGGATAAAAAGTATGGATTAAAAGAGAAGATATTTTTCTGAAATTTGAGAGAGAAAAAGTCCATTAAGAATTTACTTACTGGATTATGTAAATCGATCCATTTTGTTGTTTTTGATTCTACAAACTGTCCATCGATGAACATTTTTGTATTTGGCTTTATAAAATAAAAAATATAATTATTTTTTAAAAATTCACACCATACACACACAAAGTTGAACAAAAATATAACTTGAATATAAATTACTTGAAAATGATAATTCATAAAAAGAAAAAAAATTGCAATACAAAATGATTTTTCTGTAAATAAAAAATAAAAAATTGTTATCTAGTCACTTTGTCATTTAAATAATTATTTAGTTGCATAAATGATTGCGTATATTATTGTGGTCATATCTATTCTCATAACATTGTCACAGCAAATCATCCAAGCACAATAACTGTCCATATCAAGCTTTGGTGGATGGTCCCCAGTGCATTGGACGCAGTGTAATATTTGTAAAAATTTCTTGTTAAATTAAATCTCCGTCTTATATACCACCATATACAGTAGTTTTATAGAGCAGTTCAACTGGTTTAATACGTCTGTCCATTTAAAAGAAAATAGTTTGAATAAATGCTTTAATATATCTACATATTAAATTTAACAAAAACAAAATGGCCTTAATTTAAACTTTTAGTGTTACAGAAAGACAAATGAAAAGTGGATTTTACATATCAATTAAAAGAATATGTTTTACTTACCACAGCAAGTAGCCGTGAATGGGTGTGAAAGTTGGCAAAACATCCCCACACATTTCTCTAAATAAAAAGAAACAATATTGCATTCAAAATAAAAATGAATTTTTTGTGTTTATCTCACCAAAAATTACAATTATTTATATTAAAAAATCAAGGCTGATCATAAATAAGGCCTCCCTGCCACGTGAATCAAGTATCTGACTGGAGGCGGGTCAAAGTAATCACTTACAGACAAGCAGTTAGCAAGTTTGTCTGTTTTAAAAAGCAAATTTAACCTAGAAAATATTAGTTTATTCAATTTTTTTATAGTTTTTACACTTCTGTTGGATGGTCTTAAGTAAGTAAGCTTTTATTTTATTTTAGATTTAGCGTCTTTATATTCTAAGTATACGTGTTTATCAGTAGACATTTTATTTATTTTTTTCCTAAATTCTTCTTTCAGCAAATTTATAAAGAATCAAAGGCAAAATTAAAGGGGAAGAAAATCTAAAGAAAAGGGGAAAGAGAGGAGGGGAGGTAGAGATTAGAGAAAATTTTCAATTCTACCAGCTCTAAAGCAGCTATTTCGGTGTATTGAAAACTTATCTTGACATAATTTTAAATAAAGACAATCAACAAAATGCGGGAGACTTGGTAGCAGTGTTGCCAACTCAAAAAATATTTTCGTGCTAGTTTGACTGCCAAAAAGCGCTAAATATTTTAAAATTGGCAAAAATGGCCAAAAACGACCAAAAAGACGCTAAAAATGGCCAAAATGTTTGGAAACACTGCTTTGTAGGTCTGCAAATAGGTGGGAAAAGATGTTCACAGGCAGAGTTTTTTTTAATGTAGGAGATTCGTACAAACTCATTACATGCTGGGGGGGGGGGGCAACACTTGGCTCCAAAATGCGGGAGTCTTGGTAGGTCTGGAGATGGTGGGAATTGCATGATAAAGTGACAAGTGGATTTTTGTTTTGTTTTGTCGCAAACATCAACCGAAAGGTCAAGGATGAAAGAGATTTAGTCAAATTCTTCCAATATAACCTCTTTTCAGGCATTAAACTTTTAGGTGACCTTTGACTAGAGAGCAAAGTTGTTAGTAAAGTAAGCAGTGCCCTTACGCTGGCAACAGCTTCAGCTGTCCCTGCTTAGGCCACACATATCACATTACTACTTACTCTGCCCGTTTATATCAAATAGACTTAAGAGGTAACAGCCACCTGATGTGGTGTCACTCACTTCACCCTGTGCTATTTTATCCATAGCTGGGGGGGGGGGCGAATTCATGCCATTCCCAAGGTCATTAGTGCAAAAGAGAACAAACTGCCCCAGCCAGAGTTTGAACTCTTCCTCGCTGAGTCCGTTCGGTGAGACATTATCCAATTGGCAGAAAAAATTAAAAATTAGAAATCAGGTTTGGTGAACATGGACAGTGGAATTTAACATGAAAATCATTTTAAAATATGAATTTTATTAATAGGTGCAGAACAGTTTAAACACTTTGAGAATGTAACTATAAAAATCAGCTTTTAAACTGAGCAAATGATAACAGGCTCACTGGAATTAACTCTATACACATAATAACATGATTCTCACTTGATACTTCTCTCAACATTATCTCTATTATATAAGGTCTTTAAAGGGGTTTACTATTTTAACCTGCTAAGGTCTGTAAAGGGGTTTACTATTTTAACCTGCTAACCATTGTTCTAAGCTGGGCTGGGCTGGGCTGTGGAGTCGGAGTCATAGGAATTTTGGGTTGTTGGAGTAAATGTAAATTGTAACATTACTACTGGAAAACATGCCCAATAGATTGGTTTTCGAGCTACTTCCTGTGGAAGGCCTGCCTGAATGTAAATAAACCCTCTGCAAAACTTTAAAAAATTAACTATTCAAATTTCCTGTGGATCTTATGGAGTGAAAGCACAAAAAAATTACTTGCAAATTTTCTTTTCTATTTTTGGTTATATGGATGTAAATGGTACTTAAACACAGTATTAAAGGTTTAAGAAAGTATATTTTGTATTAAAAGGTATAATTAAATAGCATAGCTGGAAATGAAAAATCTGGCCAATTTTAGCCCTTTTAGAGCCGTCAAAGGTACCAGAAATTGATGAGTTGGATGTTTTTGTGTCAGACTCCACTCCTTTTAATACATACATTTTCATACAGAACACTAACAGAATTGAATTATGAGGGCATATCATATTAAAGCATTGGATCTTAAAAAAAAGTTTCATTAACAGAGTTAAAATTCAATGTATGTGTGCCAATAAAAAATAAAAGAAGAAGGAAGGATAGAGAATTCTGAGCAATTAAAAATGGGTAAGAATGTGTGTGTACATATGTATATATAGGCTGAAACAACTAACTAGCATCATAACAGCTATGGTCACCAGCATCTGAAAAGTTTTCAAATCCTACTGCAAGCATTTTTCAGTTCATGTGCCTGCAGGTATTTTTTTTAAGCTTGTATAACACCAGTTTCCTGGAGAGTGGGAGGTGTCTATTTACAACGTAACTATAATGCTAAACTGAACCCTCACTTCTTGTTCAATATACATACTAGCTGGAAACTTTCCAATAGGGAGGGTTTCAGCTTGTTTCAAAATAAAACAAGCCTGAAAGTCAGTCCATTGATGCACTATTTAAACAAGAGTTCAGTTAAATGTTAAAAAATAAAATAAACACTGCAATATGAGATGTTAAAAAAATGTCTTAGCCTCTTAAAAAAAAAAAATTCTTTTATTACATCATTAAAAAGCTATGTTCGATATGTCAATTTGTCAGTCAGTGACAACAATCGCTGCTACAGAAGCTTAGCGCATCTAACAATTTAAGGTATAAACTTTTATTACGAAAGAAAACATTAAAATGTTATAGCATAGTGCTGATACTACGTACGTATCTGTCTAGGCATACTTTTCAGAGCTGGCTATTTTTGACAAAAGCTCTTCATTTCTTAACATGTAAAGATACATGCATGCCATAACTGGCATGAACACTGTTCATAGATCGTAACGGGGTGGGTCCCTGCAGGCATGTAGGCTCACACAACGTGAGAGAGATCAGAGTTGTGCATGTAAACTGAAGGGGGGGGGGACGACGACGACATTATATTTCAATTGAAAAAAACAGAGGACATGTCCTACTTTTGGATACTATATGATAACACTGCGTAGGACCAGTGTTGCCAATTCAGCACTTTTCTTGTTTTGGCATTGTAAAAAGCGCTAAATTAGTGCATTTTCGCCTAAAACATTCTGGCCATTTTTAGCGTCTTTTTGTTGGTTTTTGGCCATTTTTGGCAGTCAAACTAGCGTGAAAATATTTTTTGAGTTGGCAACACTGCGTAGGACTCTCAAAAACGCATGTGTTTTTCTGAATACAGGTTATTATTTCTATGCTGCTAACTAGGATTATTGAATGGATTATTCAAACATAGCACATGCCTTCAATTTTCTTATATTTTAACTTCATTCTGCAGGAGTTAGTGTACCTCTCACTAGGAATTATTACGGCCTTTCACTTTTAGAGTTCTTCATGTCTTATGACTGGCTCCCAAACGTTTTCGAATCACGGCGCCCTTTAGTGTATAAGGATTTTTTTCACTGCATCCCAAGTCAGATAATACTGAACAAACAAATGCATTTACGTTCATGTGGTTAGGTAAGAAAGAAAAAATGAATCCTGAATTTAAATTCATAAAAAAGTTATGTATTTGTTCTCTCTTTTAATAATCATAATGACTAGTGGGGCAGGTGAGCTTGTTGTTCACCAGTTCTCAAATCTTAGAATCAAACTAGAGACTGTCACCCTCATTTCCTGTTCAATGTTGCTTTTTTGCACAGCACTTGCTGTTTAAAGATTATCATAGCTGCTAGCGCCGAAAACCCAGCTTAGCAGAGATTAAGTAGTCGCAAATAGAATTAGGATTTGCCAAGCTTTAGCACAGAATATTCATCTTTTACGGATATCTAACACTCAGTTTTAAAAAAGATAGTCACCTATATGGAGCTGAAACATGGAACCTAACCAAAGATTGACCCCCAAACTGAGAACCAAGCTCAACATCACATGGAGAGATCACAAGACAGCACAGTCTGTTAGAGGGGGGAAAAAACATGAGTCCGAGATATAGAATCCATTAGAAAATTTAAAATGGCAATGGGCAGGCCATGCTGCAAGAATGTCAGACAACCGCTGGACATCACGACTCACAACATGGATCTCCAGAGATCATATGTGAAGCTGTGGCCGGCAAAAAATAAGATGGCGTGACGAATTAGACAAGTTCAGAAAGTATTGGCTCCGCGACGCCCATGATAGAGAGATCTGGTGAATCTTGGGGGAAGGTCTATGTTCAACGACAGACGTCAACTCAGTTAATGCCATGTTGGTAAATTTTGTTTTCATTGAATTACTATTGATTGGAATTGTTAAAATTTTTGAATATTCCGCGGCGCTCACTTTGGGAATCTCAGTCTTTTATTGCTGTACATTCAGTTCCAGGCAAAAGCCAATATTTTGAAGATTGACACAAGCCTTCATTTCGTTCCCAATTTGACACCATCAAATTGAGCTAAGCTTTTATTAAACACCTGTGATAGAGTAAATGTGATTTGGTAACACTAGGTAAGATGAGCATAAAGTTTATCCTAAACAATAAATATTAAACACGAGACAATATGTGCGACTGAAACAGAGGTCAAAACAAAATCATTCATTTTTTCATCAAAGTACAAAACCTTTTTGTATCGTTTAGCCTCTTTATTTAAAACGTAATAGTATTAATTTACCATGAACGCAATACGGCACCCATAAAACCTTCATATTAGAAGAGAGAAAAAATATCCTCATTTTTCAATGTTTAGTTTTTTTTTGTTATGTATATTATCTTCTCTATGAAATAGAAGTATTGCAAATAAGGGAAAAATGAACAAGTTATATTTTAATTCAATGTAGATTAAAAATATTTTTAAAAATTGCTTTCACATATGTCCCGCAGTGCGTGCGTATAGCTGCCCGGTCGGGTCAGGTAACAACATAAAGAAAACGTAAAGAAAGAAAGATAAATCCATTATATACAAGAAATATCAAAACTTGGACTTTCATACTAGTACATCATAAATGATTTTTTTAGTAATTAGAAACGATAACAATTAACAATAGGACCGAGAAAAAGGGTAGAACCATTTTGTGATAGGTGTTACTGTTGCCAGGGGACATTTTTTTAAAGTGAATAAGGTGAAAAATTATTGACAATTGTCGCAGAGAAGCATTAAGTATCATTTTAAAAAACAACGTAGGGCAGAATTTTCGCAAAAATCGCAAGTGATACGAAGTGCCTTTCAAACACGTGGCCTGGCCTGTCTTAGATTAACACACTTCACACACACATCAAAAGTTCATATTACTTAACTTATGTTACACAACACATCGGTTATGAAGGACATACTGCTCAGTTTTATTTTTAATTGATAGACACAAAAACTAGTTTCTCCTTCAAATACTGATTAATTAAAGTACATTTTTTTATTTCATATATATCAAAATCGCTTTTTTGTCTTTAGAAAAATCAGAAGAGATAACCACTGAATTCTTAAAAAACAAAATTTATTCGCTAATTTGTTCGGTCTCTACGACCCCGAAAAATCACTGTTAAATTTCTTAAGGTGCAGTGAGAAAAAAGAACCGTCTCACATTGCATATTGAAAATGTATATCTTGTTCTTGTCATTTTGAAAAAAAATATAGTTTTGAAGCAGTAGAAAATTTTTTAAAAAAACGACTGCTAAAAGTGGCATCCACACATAAAACAATTTTCCGACTGTTTTAGTCTCCAATTTATTCAACAGAACATTTAATAAGTGTGATCAGACTGTGTTTTTTAAATGGCAAGTCTTTCTACAAGACTACCATAAATTGCATTTATTTATTTATTTGTAGGACCTACAGTGGATGTTCTTCAGTATTGTCTTTCAATCATTTTTCTCTGACCTTTTAACTCAACTTTTAAGGCTAGAAAACTACCTACTGCACTAACAAAAGATTTAAGGCGTATTTACAATCATCAAATTATGAAAACATGCATTATTTAATGAAGCAACAAAATAATAGGATTGCTTTAGTCATCGAATAAGAGAAAGTTATCATATCATTACTGTAGATTTGTGAAAAGATGCCCAATGCAGTTACAAAATAAATCATCATGTGTACCGTCAATGTGAGGTCCCGACAAAAAACAATAAAAGAAATATCAACACCTAATAGTCTTCAATCACCTACTAAAGAAATGCGACATATTTTATCTTTATTTTGCAGTTTTCTTCAAATCAATAACTAAAAAGAAGGCTTATAAAACATTCGATTTCGAAAGTTACTGATGCGCAAAAAAAAACAACGTCTTTTTGTCACTTCATTTTACAATTTACAACACCCATATCTATGAAATGATAGAAATACAAACAAAAGCTCAAAGAGATGTACGTAAAGCACTACAAGGACGATAACTGACAACTAAAATAAGTTAACTTAAATGTTAAACTTACATGACGACGAGAAACTGCGATCCTTAAAACAGAAGCCATGTTGTTATTCTGCCTGTGAATGAGAAAGCGTGACAAAAATATAAGCGTAATCTGATTGGCTGATACTGGCCTGCCCAGCTTGCGAACAGAAGTAAAGTACCAAACAGTCTACTACTTTTAGTTGTTTTTTTGTTTGAATTGAGAGATAAAAAAAGATTGTTTCTATCTAAAATTCTGAGATGAGAAATTATCATTATTACATATTTTATTTGAACTAGTGTCGAATACGTCAGACAACTCAAGAAAGCCTGAAGTCAGGGTACAACGACCGAAACGTTGTGACTTCTTGATCGGAAATAAAAATTGAGAAATTAACTTTTTTTTATTTTTTATTGCTGTCTGTTTCATTGTGTATTTGAGGTTCTGCTGCATTATAACTGCAGACA
>VCCN01000920.1:6231639-6244501 GCA_006491835.1 Architeuthis dux
GGGGATGGCCCCCGGACTATAGGTCCTATTTTAATTATGACACTTTTCTTCGAAACTGCCACCAAGGAAAAGGTCTTCAAAGAAGCTCACATCGCAACATTTGTAATAAATTAAAAACTCAAAAGAATATTAGTAAAATTCGAAGTGAATTTAAGGTTTATTTAATTAAAATAGAATTAATGTAAATAGAACTGAAAAGTCTATTAAATAATAATAATAACTGAGTGTCAAAATGTAAGGTTTTAGTTTTTGTTTTTAATTAAATCGTAGGCAATTCTTACTGAACGTTCAGTTTATTGTTTAATTTACTCCAAAATACTGAAATATGAGAGTAAATTTAAATAAAAAAACCGTTGTTTAATTTTTTTTTAACTCTGGGGACTCTATGATAGGATCTTGGTTCTGCACATTTTGTCAATACAGTAGCTGGTTGCCAGTGTCCATTTTGGTCTAGTACTTGTGATGTCCTGCCAGGCTGCGCAAGGGAGCAAATACCACGAGTTACCTCCCTTGCCACAAACCCCTAAAACGGAAGTGAGTCCCCGGTCATGCGCCAGACAGACCGGTAAAAATAAAGAAGACCGCTCGGAAGCGAGAACACGAGAGTTCTCTCGCTGACGGCGATCAGTAAACATCACATTTGTTTTTGTCCTTTGTTCCTTTGCTTCATCCTTTTCCCTTTCAGTGAGACTCCCACGAGCTGGGGGACACTGGGAGACACTACAGTACTCTCACTGTTTGTCCTGGTACCAATGGTGGTAGATCATGTGTGTTTTGTCATGATATATTTTCTGATGTTCTTTACGGTACTTTAACTCTCCAATCTCCACGAAAATGATCGGGGTTGGAGAATCGTGGAGTTGGTATCTTTGCAATGAGGTTGGCTCTTATAATGCGATTGTTGAGCAATTCAGCAATTCAGCTGGTCTCGGTAAGTTGTGGTTGATAGGTGTGTTGCTCGCATACATAGCATTTTAAGATCAGCATCTGTTCCCGCTTGCTTTGCCTTTGAAACAGGTGAGAAATCCGGTATAAACGTTTTCAACAGGTTTATTTGCATAGAAGCGGGGAAACCTTTTCTCTCCCGGTGTAGTCGCGTGAATCCCTTTGTTTGTCTCTCGTTGCGTCCCTTAACGAGTCTTCCCAAAACCAGCGCGATATCCAAGGGCAGTAAATATTGGTTACAGTGTGATATTCACCACCCCCTTCTCTCATTTGCGACTTTGCTTGCCTGGTAAGTTCACAACGTAGACGCCATATTTCGATGATAGTTTGGGTTTTCGTTTACTGACTCTACTTCTCTCCTCCCCTCGAGTATGGTTTATGCCAGATGGGCTTGGCATGGGTGCGGTAGAAACATTATCGTGGGAATTTCTGTCAGACCCATTTGGGGCTGTACATCGATATGTAGTGTCGTGCTTGGGTTTAGTTGCGGTTGGAAGGGGTTTAGCTGTTGGTAGCGCAGGTGGCTGTGGGATCGATTGATTCGGTAGTTGATTTGGTGTAGTAAGAGTTGGATCTGGCGAGGCACGCTTGTGGTTTTGCCCGGGGAGCGGTATCTTAGTTTTGGCTGTTTTTTTAGAGGTGGTGTATGATGAATTTTGGTGGCTGGGCGTGCTTTGTATAGCTTAATGTCACCGGTGTGTCCGGAGATAGGTCGTCTATTGTCATGTTCGCTATTTTGAACTAGTTCATAGCGACTCCCTTGAACGTCTGTTACCGTGTATGGTATATGTTCAAACAGGGATGTGTATTACGTACTTTCAGCTGCTGGCTTCACCAAAACTTTGTCCCCTTGGGTGATGTCTCGATATTTGCGCCACCGGGAGGAGTTTACTTTGGCATTGGTAACCTTCTTCCTGTGCTCATCACGGTTTCTGGCTTCTTGGATTTGATGTTCAGTGGTGTTGGGTTTCTGGGGGAAACTTTGATTGATAACCTCCCCATAGCAACATATCCCCAGGTGTAAGGCCAGTAGCTGGGTGTGGAGTTGAGCGATAATCACAGAGAAGCTCATCAATGGCTTCTTGGATGGGGCGTTTTTTGTCGAGTGCGATTTGGATAGACTTTTTAATGGTTTCATGGAGCATTCGGCTTCGTTTCTCTGCGGGTGATAAGGATATGAGGATTTGATTTTAATACCGCTTTTCGCGGACCAGTTGAGGAATTCTTGTCCATTAAATGGGGGCCGATTGTCACATTTATGACATTGTGGATTGCCAAAGTTTTCATATATTTATATATTTCTCCCTAGATCGAACTATATTTGTGTCTGGGGAAACGGCATAGGTTGCATCGCACCACCAGTATGTGGCGCTGGTCTGGAAGTGGACCGAACAGATCAATCGATATAGCCTGCCAAGGCTTCTCATGGATGGGGGTTGATGTAAGAGGTGCATTGATCGGTGATGTACCTGACATTCATGACAATTCTCCACCTGGAATTTTATAGCATTGTCGATCCCAAGGAACCAAAAATGGGCTCTCAAGCGGCGCTTGACTGCATCCTGTCCCGGATGTGATCCTTCATGGGCCAGGGAAATAGCTTTTTCATCGAACTGTCAGGGAGAAGTATTTGGTCACCTTTGTAGATGATATTATCATCGTCGATTGACAGTTCAGTGAACAGCTTATAATATCCCCAAAGAGTAGGGTCATTATGTGGAGCTTGGCCGATGGCTATGAAATGACGTAATTGCGTCAACTTGTCATCATTAAGTTGTGCCTCGCGCAAGAGCTCTTTGGTAATAACAGTTGAGGATAGAATTGGAATGCGGAGAAGGTACAGTAGTTTTTGGTGTTCTGCAGCTTCTTCTGCAATACGTTGTGGTAGTTTCTGAAGCGGTATTGCATGTCGACTGATGAAATCGGCAGGGTTATCTTTGCCCTTTCTCCATACGACCCGGTGGTTGATGTCTTGATGGCGCAAGATGATTCTCTCTATTCTGGCTGACGGTTTGCTTTTGGATCGCCAGAGAGATTCAAGTGGTTGGTCAATTACAACAACTTGTGGTGCACCAGCAAGAATATGACGGAACTGGCGGAGTCCAAAGTCAATAGCTGTCGCCTCTGGGTCAAGCTGTGGGTAGTCTTTCTCAACAACTGTAGTGGTTCGTGATGCGAGGGCAACGGCTTTGGTCTGATCTATGGATTGGCCTTGAGCGAGGATTGCACAGATACCAGTGAAGTGGGCGTCGACAAAGATGAAGGTGTTGTTGTTGGTGTGGTAGTGTCTTAGAAGCACATCGGCTTTGAATGCTTCTTTAATGTTGTGGAACTCTTTTTCGTGAGCCTCTGTCCATTTAAAACACTGTTTTGTTTAGTCAGTTCACTTAGGGATGAAGGCACCGTTTGACCTGATCATACAAAGAAAGGATCGCAGTTCATCTTTGGTTATTGGTTTCCCTGCTTCTTGTACGGCTTGGACTTTAGTCGGATCCGGTTTGATTCCGTCTTTGTTGATTTTGAATCCCCAAAATGGTATTTCTGGTTGTCCGAGGATACATTTTCTGGGTCTGACAGTTAGTCTTGCTTCTCCGAGAGCTGTGAGAACAAATTCTAGTGTTCGATCATGTGTTTCCTCGTCAGGTGTTGCTATGACAATGTCGTCATGGATGATTGCAGCATCCGGAATGTTGGCAATGATGGGACGAAGTCGATAATTGAGCTCACCTGATGCTGGTAGAGTCCCCATGGTGAGTATCTTATAATGCATTGAGCGATCTTCTGCACGAAATACTGTTAGGGTTTGGATTCTTCTGCAAGCTCAAATTGATGGAATGCTGATTTTAAATCCAATTTGCTGAATACAGATTTTCCAGTGAACATGGGCATAATGTCATCAACGCTTGGGATGGGAAAGTGAGTGTCCCGTAGAGCTTTATTCAGGTTTCTTAGATCCACTGTGATTCGCATGGAGCCAACTGCTTTTGGTACTAGTATTGGGTTAGATAGCCATGTTTACTGGCCAATTGTGTGGCTCAATGAAGTCGTCTGCCTCCATTTTGTAAATCACTTCATTAAATGTGCTTTTCAGATGGTATGGAATGGGCCGCGGAGGCTGTATAACGGGTGATACGTCAGGCTTTACATGAAGTTGGATGGGTTCAGCTTTCGTCTTTCCCAAGCCTTGAAATACCGTTAGATGTTGTGCGATGATGTTTGCGATGGAGGGCTTAACTGATTTTGAAGTTCAGTAACTTCGTCACTTTTGGCTGTTTCAGTCCCTACAGAGTTGACAGAATTTGTACTTACCTCTGTATTGGATGAGTTGAACATGATAATTCCCAGTTTTCTGTTTTCTGTCTGTACATCATAAGTTTGAGACGACTGACCCTAAGATTTTCACTAGGTTCTAATTGTTCGAGAAATGTGTTGTATACTGACGCTTGCGATAAAAAGCAACTGAAATTAAGATGAAAGAAACTAGTTGTCAAAAAGTTAATAATGGTCGATAATCCAATAAAACTTTTACTCTTTCGTTTTTAAAAAAAATCTATGCTTAATGCTTTAAATATATTTTTATAAAAACGATAGGGATTTTTATCAATATTATATCAATACCTTTTTAACAAAATTAAACTATAAAAGTCTTTAAAAAATCATGGTGCAAATATTTCCCTAAGCAAAAAAAAAAAGCAATTCATTGAGTACCACAGACAGTGTTGCCAACTCAAAAAATATTTTCGCGTTAGTTTGACTGCCAAAAGGCCAGAAATTACCAAAAACCATCAAAAAGACACTAAAAATGGTTAAAACCAGCCAGAAAATGGTCAAAATGTTTTAGGCGCAAACGCGCCAATTTAGCGCTTTTTGCACTGCCGAAACAACTAACGCGCTGGATCTAGCGCGAAACGCGCTAAATCAGCAACACTGACCACAGAGTTGTCTCCCTAGTTTAGTTACTCTTTAACGTAAAAGAAACGAGATTCTAAGACGACGCCTTATTTCGCACCTTTAACTTGGTGCCAGGTTACCAAAACCAACAGAATACCCCGGGTATGTTTGCCAGATAAGAACAATTTATTTATTAATGTTACCCCATTAATGTATGCATACATAAACCTATTTGCTAGTTAGTTATTCGTTTCTCTATGCGATGTACTCAAGGACAATTGATGAATATAATTATTTTTCTTTTATGAGTTTTTTCCGGGAAAAAACATGTTTTGGGGTGCGTGCCTCCACCCACAAAAAATGTAAACTCCACCCGGTGAGGTTTTCAGTATTGTTTTTTTCTTTTTTTTCATATTTAACAATTAAGGGTTTGTTTATTAAACAAATAAGCCGGTCGTGTGGGTTACGGTTATCTCAAAACAATGTATTGTTTGTTTGTTTAAACCACCCGACCAACGGGTATTTTTATTGTCGGGGTGTGTGCATCTTAAACTTTCGAAATCTTGTCGACAAAATACCCGATATTGACAATAATACAAAAAAAATGATTTACTTTTATGGGTAATTTTTAAAAATTAGTCAAAGTAGGGAAATTATTACTGTGTGTAGAGATAAAACTAAAACAACTTTATAAATTAAACCCACTATTTCTTCTTTTTAAACAGACGATATTCTATTATAAATGCTTCTTTTTATCCTTTACTGACTACAGAAAATAGAAAGGCTGTATATTAAAAATATAAATAAACTTTAAACTAAAATTAGAATAGTGCTTGTATTGTTTTTTTTTAATAAATAATTCTCAGTACTCGAACTCGTGTGTTCCTGTTATTAACATAACATAAGCTTGGTAAACACATATCAACAACAATACACGGGGTATATGTAAGTTATTTGAAACTAACTTGCATTATGTTGATAATAAAATTTTAAAAAACCACACAAATATGTCACAAAAATCTTATATTCGTAAAATTAAAATTACTTAAGCTTATACCAAACCAAACAGATGTTTGTTTAAATTGTTTTAGTTTTCTATATAACAATTTACACAACAACTATGGTGATTTGTAACGCTAAACTACAAGACAAGATCACCAAATAAAATTTAGAGTATTTAAAACATTTATTTTAGTGTGAAAAAAGTATACAAATTGTATATAAAAGCACATATCATAACAATAATATTTACACAGTATCTAGGGCCTTAAACCTTTTGCGGTGGTGTAATAAACATAATTAAAAAACATCATTTACATCTTGATATCACTACATATTCTATTCCATAGTCCTTCTCCACTCTTGCTAAAAAAAGAATCTTCTGATATTTAATCTACTTCTATTTACTTCTCCAGTTCAAACTTAAAGCAAAGTTGGTAATGAATTATATGTAGGAGTTCCTACTTCTGTTTGCAAGAAGCAGTAATTTAAGTTTCAAACTAAAATCATAAAAGACTTATGAATAAAAAATATGAAAATTATTATTTAAAAAAAAAAAAGGGGGCGATCTTTCGTATTAGGTCAGTAATTTTTTTAAAAATAAGGGGAAGCTACTCCCGCTTGATAATTACAACAGATTGCTTGCAGTCTACATCTGTTCGCCAATATATTAATTCCAAAAGATGAGGTAATGATATGCGATCGTCTGAATAAAAAAAAAATCATACCGGATGCAGCACTCCTATACCACACTTTGCCATCATTGTATTTGTTCTCCCAAAGTGAAACCCATAACACTGTTGAGTTATTAGCAAGTGATCCATTGCTGGCAACTGGCAAGCCACTCTTTTGTTGAATTGACAAGTCACACGATGTGTATCTCACAGAAGATAATTAGATAAGAATCGATAATACCAAACGGCTAATTTTTTATGGAAATGTATTTTTCTTATGTAAATAGATCTGCTTTGAATGAATCTAATCTTCATTTCTTCAGGAAATTTGTCAGTTTTGAGAAAAATTAATTTTTTAGGTTGGGATTCTATTAACAATGAGATTATAATGCTAAACCGGACCCTTACTTTCCGTCCGTCATATATAACTGGCTGTGAATTTCTCTCAGTGTTTATGGCAGTATTTTTCTTATGTATTTTGATGCTATCTATTTAAAAGAATCTAACCTTCATTTTTTTTGCGAAATTTTTAATTTTTGAGAATAATCAAGTTTTAGTCTTATGCCTAAACACGGTTATTTATAAAGAAGAAATTAAAAATAATAATAAAAATATTAACAATTTATTTTAAAATTAAATACTAACCCTACCCCTAGGGGTGAGGTTAGGGTTTTAGGTTAAAATTAATTGTGTCAGGTGACTTATTGATGAGCCTCAGTAATTGATCAGTCTCCCATTCCTACTTGTGATTCTGGTTAGAGTTCCCTTTTGACTACCTAGCCACATGTAACGAAATAGACCAGATCAGGTTACCGGTGGCCAGTTGGGATAGGAACTTGGTCAGATTTTGAATCTGTGCCTACATGACCAACTGGGGTATCATGTTATCAAAAACGGTTGGGAATTTGGAAAGTGGGAGTAGTTATGACCATTAGGTATATAAAGGCTAGATCGAAACAGTAGAGTCAGTGGGGGTCGGGAAGCAGTGGGGCATCCCCGCCTAGCAGTAGCGGTAACGGCCCTGAAAAGTGACCCAGTCTTTTATACAACGACATGCAACAGAATTTCTGTACCTCGCCGAAATCCGCAGACCAGCCCAGAAATTGACATGCGTGGTACGGAAATAAAACATAGTAAAAATTTTAAGATCTGTGGATTTTGTCATCTTTTCTCTCCACACACGTGGGAGTGTTTTCTTTGTCCGAGAATGAGTTTCCCCCCACAGAGAAGTTTGGCTCCCGTTGGCAGACCGGACAGAGAGACAAAATCATCATCATCGTCGTCATCGCGGACAGAGAGACAAAATCATCATCATCGTCGTCGTCACAGTCCGCAGCCGTGGAGGAAAAATGATCGTCTCTAACTCTCTATCTCTCTCTCTCAATCTCTATCAACACAGAAGTACAGAAGTCTTTTAGTGTTGGGTTCTTGCCACATCACAAGTCAATTTGAAAGAGTTTGTGTATGTGTGTGTGTGTCCATCTTCTCCTCCCAAACATTGCTTTGTAGCCAGAGGTATTGAACTAAGGTACCCCTAAAATGCGCAAACTTAGAGAATGTAAAAAGAATCTAGGTGATTTGCAACTTAATAATAATAGTGTGGTGTCTGCGTTCACGCTCATTCCAATAATAATCCTCTGATTTCTATCTATCTCTAATAGGTATGGACGAAGATTTCATCATGAAATAGACACGTGAGAAATTTAAAAATCTGGTAAAAATCAGCATATTATTAGATTTTAATAAGATTTTCAATACTAATTTATTAAAGGACAAAGTTTTTAAAAAATCATTTTCCATTCCACATTTCGAGGAAGAAGAATTTTTATTCATATGATTCTTACCCCACCTTTTATTAATTTGATGATTTATTTATTTTGTATAATCATGCTTTAATTGATTTTTACACATATTCCTCGAGATACTAATTATGTTTACTTTTTTTAGAATAATATCTAGGAACTGCTGGAATGGAACTCTTACTTTGAGACTAAAAAAACAGGAAAAATTAAGTAAAATAAATTGTTTTGGCAAATTTTTAGTTTTATTCGATTAATTGTAATTCAAGTTTTTTCACTCAATATTTTTATAATATCATTTTTATCGATTTATTTCACTATTTTATATATAAAAATATTATAACAAGGATGAATAATTATAGCGAAATGATGAAAAAATATTTACCGGCTGTATTTTTCATATATTTTATTCTGTTTTTTGTTTGTGTAAATTGATTGCTATTTCAAATTATGGGAGCTGCAGACAACAACATGCCTGTTTTTGCTTTATAATCTGGTTTATTTTTTCTACTCCAATATATGTGTACTATATTGTCTACCATACATTCTTTTTAAATCAGATGTCGCCTACATGCTTGAAATATCTTTTCATTTCTGTTAATTTTGTTCATACCTACTAACATGTATTTGAGAAAGTTTGTGTGTATGTCCATGTTCTCTTCCCAAGCAGAGTATTGTAGCTAGAGGTATTGAATTAAAGTACCCCTAAAATTTTCTAATTTAAAGGATGTATTTGAAACCAGACTGCTATAAAATGTAGTGGAAAGCCATTTCATTTATGACATGAAAAATAACTTTTCAACAGGGAATCCAATAGATTTTTTTAATTATACTGATTATGCCTTCATTTAAAAACAATTCTTAGCCATTTACAGCTTACATTCTTGTAGTAATGCAGGGTGTTAGTCAGGAATTTGATTTCCCCCACCGTTTTTATAGGATTGGGAAGTTTTTTTTGTATTTAAAAAAAAAAGAAATGGCAAAAAGACACCGAAAATGACTAAAAACTGCCACAAAGATACTAAAAATGGTCAAAAAAGGACAAAAGACACACAAACCGTAACAAAGACACTAAAAATATTCAAAATGTGCCAGAAATGGCCAAAATAGAAATTGGGGAAATTGGAATTAGGTTTCTATTGGGAATTTAATTAATTTAATTAAGCCATTAAACAGCTAGTGAGAACGCTGGCTAACACCCTGTAATGAATTTTAAAAATCACCTGATTTACTCTTTTCAGATCCTCACTATGTGAGGCTTTCCTCAATTGATCAGAACTTTGAATTCTCTTCCACTTTTATTGAGGATGAAGTCAAATGGATGCAGACAATCAAGACTGCAAGATGAAGTTGATTGGAGGTGAATATGGGGTTGTGCGGGCTCGGACTGGGCTAGAGAATGTTTGCCTATGTTTGGTGTTTGTGGCTAATGTTCTCTATGCTTTGGCCGCAGTCACCCATGCCTGGTTTCAGTTGCCCCCTCACAGTTTCTATGGCCTCTGGTGGGTCAAGTTTTGTGATTATCTCCGATGTCAAATTATACCTGCCTTCTATGCTGAAGAACCTGGTAAGATATACTTGTTTAGTTTTTAAAAATTTTTTTTTTTATTTAGATGTTATTTGTACAGTTGTTATGATAAAGAAAACTATAGACCCTTTATCAGACCTTCTTAACCCTTTATAGGGCCCTCCTAAAACTATTTTAGATATCAAAACAACCTATGTATGTTAAATTAGACCTAATTACAAGATATTTTCAGTTGCAAGTTTTCTGAAATTTGTTTGTTTATGGGGACAAAAGCCCCTCTGATGAAGTGATCATATCTGGTGCCTCACCCAAAAATGGAAGATATAAAAAATTAAAGTAGAAAGTTAAATAAACTAAAGAATTAAAGAATAACATTCAATATAATGAATAGATACAAAAAATTGATATTGACAAAAAAATAACACCTCCGGGTTGATTTTACAATTTTATTGTGCAGGCCAAAAACAGGCTAATTTAATGGGGTGTGGTATGCCTCAAAACAGTTTCTGTCTTTGTTCAAGCACAAGTGTACTTTGCAAAGCTTGCAGACCAGATTGGTGTGGATTATGTTGTCTTTGTGGCTACAATATTTGCATGTGGCTGACAGGTCCTCAGGTGATCATATATAGTCACTTTCCTCATAAAGGGTTAACACTTGAGAATATAGGTGTTTACTAAGTTTGGCTTAGTCTGGTACAAGGCCAAAAACATAGGGGGGCACCCAGTAAATATTTAACTCACTACACAGTAGTAATGGTTTATGTGGCAAAGACTTGTCAGTTCAGAGAGCGAAACGGGTGCACGTCGCTTGTATTTGCATCATCGGTGAAGAGGCAGTCATGTTTTAGACTTGTACGACGTCTGTCTGAGAATCTTAACGAGTTTTGATCTAGGTGAATGTGTACTGGTGATTGTCTAGGAGGTGTCCCGTTCAAAGTTTTGTTCCGATGTTGGGAGAGCATTTGTCCAGTGACTTTTCACACCAAACTGTGTCAGTGTTTTCCCCAACCCCTTTTTGTGCAGCAATGTACCATTCCAGTGCCGTACATCTTACTACTACATTTTACTGACTAGCTCGCTAACCATTACCCCACAGAGAAGTGCCCAGCACTTGAGATTATATATCCTGTTTCTTTGGAGCAACAAATAAGTTATATATATTTTATGGTTACATTTGTTCTTAATTATGAAATCAAATTTAAGAAAATAAACAAAGAAAATATTGAGAACTATCTCTCTCTTCTATATAAATATATAACACCTACAGAATATCATTTTTTTTTAAATTTTTGGGGCGAGTATAATACCTATAATTTTCATTTGTAGAAAAGTTTATGGGTTGTTAGTGATATATTAAAAGCCATCAACCAAAACTGTCAACATAGGTTTCTTCAGTTTTTAAGTTGGTCCAGCTGGCTGGTTACCTATGTATCATGCATACAGGCTGCACTAATGGAGCTGGAGGGATGAAAATTTCAACATTACTCTTTATTATATCTATTTTTTAAATTTTTTTAAAAAAATTCTCCCTCAAAATAAGTTACAATGTAATTTTATGTTAAATTGGTCTCTTACTTTGTGTCCAGCAGCATTCAGACTGTTTTAGTGGTCACTGCACAACAAAAGGCGATAGAAGTAATTTATTCACTGATCACACCTTTTTCCAATTTTTTAATTGATCACCCCCAATGCAGCATGCTGCCAAAAGACTTTGGTCATGTGATGGTTTCTATTTAGTGACTAACCAGACCTGTTTTTATTTTCATTTTTACGCTCTTTACTATAGCTATTTACTAAGTTTGATTTAGTCTGGCACAGTGCAACAAGAACTCACTATTAATGGTTTGCAAGTCTAACATGCTGACTATTGCTCTACAGGAATATTATAAACACAAAGGGGTACAACTTATCTACCACTGTGACTTACAAGTATATACGGTACTATAAGTTCCATTCTCATTGGGTATCACACACTTGTTGCCTTGTGCTGTATGAAGCTAAGCTTAGTAAATATCAATATAAAGGGCACCCCTTTATATTGTTGCCAACTCAAAAAATGCTAGTTCGATTGCCAAAAAGAGCAAAATCTTTTTTAAATAGCCAAAAAATGCTAGTTCGATTGCCAAAAAGAGCAAAATCTTTTTTAAATAGCCAGAAATGGCCAAAAACCACCAACAAGACACTAAAAAATGGTCAAAAATAGCCAGAAAATGGGCAAAAAGGCCAAAATGTTTTAGCCGCAAACGTGCTAATTTAGTGCTTTTTGCATTGCCAAAACAAGAAACACGCTGAATCTAGTGCAAAAATGTCTGTGAAACTAACTTGCTAACCATTACTCCACGGCGAGGTACACAACATCTATTATATCTTTAAACTAAGCTTTAAAATTTTAGTTTTAATTTTTGGTAACCTTTTTTTCATAGGCTTTATTATATCACCAACCCATTTTAGTTTCACCCTTGTGCAATGCTCCCCTGGTTCCTCCTACTTTCTACGACCCTCTTTTCTTTCAGCCTGGTACCATGTGATGCAATTTCTCAGCTTGACCGGCTGGGCCGGGATGATGACCACTATGGTAATGCTGATCTCCAAGAGACTGGACATGTACCTACCACCAACATTCCGCACCAATCGCCTGCTCACTGTTTCCTCTCTGTGTCTTTTGTCTGGTAAGAAACCTCACCTCACATATATATATATGCTGTTAGCTCAGTGGTAAGAGCAGGGCCATGTATAGGCTGCTTCCAGGGTGGACACTGTTTCGATCCCCGCACAACTTGTTTCTTTATTCATTTATTCAATCTAGGCCGCTCGTTTATCAATTGCTAACACTAATGCCGGGCTGATATGGGTCCCCAATTAATAAATGTCTTATTATCATATTCTGTAGGATATAAAATTATCCATTCTTTGAATTTCATATTACATGCCTAAAAATATGATTGTGAGAGTAAGGAGGCTGGCGAGTGTGTATGGTTCGGCTTCTGTCTTTCCATGGTAGTGCTGTTAGCTCAGTGGTAAGAGCA
>VCCN01000920.1:6257415-6269865 GCA_006491835.1 Architeuthis dux
ATGTAATGTTTGTAGAGAATAATAATAGTTAGAAGATTTTATTTTTATTTTGAATTATCAGTATGTACTTGAAATAATGACAGGTACCTCCACAGACTTTTGACGGAAAAACTGCTAATAAGACAAGCGGAGACACTAGAGTGAAGCAAAACGGTGAATTACTGTATGATGACTAGATTTTTGTGTGTAAACGATGCTGCAACTGTGGAGTTTGTGTTTATTTTACATTGGAGAAATATAATCTATTCAGCGAGGCATACAAAAACATCGGACTTGCTTATAAATACTTATTAACACTCTCTACCATCCAGGTAGCTTGTGAAAGACATTCTTCAAGTCTCAAATTCATCTAGAATAGGTTAAGGTGTGCTTTGAATTCTGATCATTTGGAGTCATTTATTCTGATGTCAGTGGAAAAAGACATTCTAAACGGCATACCATGATGCTATTATTGATGATGTGTCATCAAAAAGTTTGTTACTTACTTGCGAAAGAATTTCATTATCAGTAATTTTTATTCTCCAATGTCAATAAACTGTGATTTTATCGCAATAGACCAATTAGTTACTTTTTTCTCCCTGAGTATTTCTCCTTTTTCTGAATTTATATTTAGTTTAAATTTTCAACGTGCTAACCTACCATAACTACTTCCATCGGGACATAGTTCTCATTATTGTTCCTTGATTAACTAGACTAGCTGTTAAAAAAGAGTATGCAGTTTTATACGGGAACATTATACATTCATGTTCTAATCATATTATTAACTTTTGTTAAAGTATTCTTTCTCTAAAATGCACTGCCTAGCTATATTAATTGTACAATGTACTTTATATATAACATATTTTCCATTTTCGTAAAGGAACAATATTACCGGAATTATAACCACCCATTAAAAGAGTTATAATGTCAGTCTTGTTTTAAATGAGCGATCTATAGAACTGGAATCAGTAGTGTCACCGAAAACGTGTTTACACTTAATGTTCAGATTTTAATCTATAGAATTATGAGTTTAAGGGGACTTTTACAATCTATATATTGTCACAAAATGATTTTATGCTAAGGTGGCCGATAAACTTAATATTGACCTTAAAATGTTTTAATATCCATTTCATATAGCCTCAAAATGCCCCTATTATTAGTAATAATTCAAACATTTCTCAGTGGCTTACAGCATCCCGAATCCCCAGCTGTAGAGGAATCATAGCCTACATTAGTGGTTTCAAACTTTTTCTTTACCAAGGACCCCTTTTATTTAAATGAATTTTACCTCAGACTCCAGACTTATGAAAGATCTGCCTACTCGACAAGCCCAACAGACCTGACGGCTTGCTCACTCCACAAGCTCGCGGACCTAGAATAATACCCGGGGAACCACTTGCATACAAGAATGGATCCCAATCCAGCCCTGGTTCCACCCCTAACTAAAATTCCTCTTCTGGGAGCCAAATGCTCTAGAATGACCTTTCAATACCACCTTTGCTCTATTAGTTTTACCATTTTCTTTCCATCTTCATCTGAAAAATATACCTTATTCCCCCGCAGGTTAGACGCACTTTTTTTCCCTCAGGAAAATATTAATCAGTTACCCACAACACTGGTTTATTGCTGGGTTTAGGTTATTCATGTGTTCTAACATTTATATGTATCTAGACTTTCCCCAGCCCTAATCTTTCATGGTAGAAACTTGAAATTTTGTATACACTGCCCTCAATGAGTAGGGAAATTGTTTTTGTTTTTTGAAAATTCCCACCCATAAATAGGTTTTTAGAAGGGGGTTCAATATGTAATGTAAGTTTATAATAAATTGGTCAATTATGTGCCCGCTTGTTTTTAAAAAAAATTCAGACCCTTTTTTTAGTGATCACAGCCTACAAAAGGCAAGAGAAGTAACTTATTCATCCTTTTCCAACTTTTTAATTGATCATCCCCAACGCAGCATATATGGGTGGCAGCAAATGGTTTGATAATATGTACAAAATGTGGTAATTAGCTGTGACAGAAAAATGACACCATACAGTTGGTGACTTGGACTTGTTAGTATGGTAAGCTATTTAATTCTAATATTTTCCCCAAAATACCTAGCTTATTATACAGTACCTCTTACCAGCCAGGAAATATGATATATAAAGACCAAACCCAAACTGGGGTTGGATGTTATGGATGTCTTTTAATGATGAAACTAGACGCCACTCAGATAGTGCATACCTCTGCCAACACCATACACTCAAATCTGAATGAAAATCACTTCATATATAGCTATGATGCAGGGGTGGTAACTGTGCAAGTTTGGATTTTACCATATTTCAGACAACTTCTCCAATTCTTCCTTAGCCAATGGCCCACGATTTTCGACAAAATGTCATTGAGAACTTTTGGAGATATTGTGTGGACAATTAGACAAATGATGGAAGTGTTTTTGCAATGAAAACACTTCCAGAATAGACATTGAAAATTTTACAAATAAAATGAATTACTTATTTTCTTAAAAAGGTGCGAAAGTGCTTACATGTTTGTCAACCATTGATGGTCAAAGAACAGAAGAGAAGCGAAACTTTTTTCTTGAAAATCTCTCAAACTTTGTCCCAATTTTATTTCATTTGAAAAATTCATTGGAAAGATGAGAAAAATTATAGACTGATGATTATTTGCCTGATCTCATATTACAAGCCCTTGTTTTGGTGGAAAAAGTTTTCGATAAAATTGTAATAGTGTGTGTATGTGTGAAGATGATTATTTGCCTGATCTCATATCATTTGTTAATCATTGCAAAAGTTTTCAATAAAACAATGAAACTTTTTCACATGAAAAGAAATTGCATTTTAATGAAAAAATTAAAAAAACAAAAACAATCTTATAAATTTAATTTGTTTATTTTGAAAAATCACTGAGAAAAAATATGAAAACTGTTTTAAAAAAAATTTAATTAATAAGAATTGTCTATTTCTTGATTTGGAAGATTTTAATTAAATATTGTCCATCAATTTTAAGAGAAACAAATATTTTATTTCTTAAAACAAAAATTTTAGGAAGTTCTTCAGATGTTTTCTCAAATTTGTATAAATATTTTTCCGATGAAAAAGAAAACATTCCTTCAAAATTACAAAAATAAAAATGACCAGATTCATTCACACAAAAATCTGTAATTTCTTCTTCAGTTTTCATTGTTGAAGATTTTCTTCCATCTAGAATAAAAGTAGATATTTCAGAAGAATCTATTCTTGCCCCGCAAAAATTCCCAGTCATGGGATTAGCACGAATGAGGGGCCAAGAAAACTGAACCCATGAATCCCCATTTCTTATGGTTTTTTTTTTTTCGCCTTCTTTTGTGAAGGAATCAATTTGAAAATTGAAATCGCATGCAAAGATTGTTTCATTTATTTTACACAAAGAAAAATATAGCTTTTCTGTGTTGATGATTTTGTTAATTTTTAAAGGTGGATAACCACCGCTCTCTAAAAAAACAAGTTTATTCACCGCACCACAAACAACAAAAATGTCAGAGGAAATCGAACACATATCCCTGGGGTGGAAATCCAAATCACGTTCATAAACAAAGTCACCCCCTTCAGTAAACTCTATTATCGATGAGTTGCTATAATCACAAAGAAAGATGTGACTGTTGTTTTCATTGCTGACGTTAACCGAAGAAATAGTCGAGTTCCATCCGGGCAGATTCCATTGTTTATCAAATTGCAAATGCTGTGTAGGCAATTTTTCTACTGTCGAAGACACCGAGCCAATTTTTTCACTTTTCAGCCTTTGTAAGACTTGTAGCCACCAATTGGTAAATGTGACCTGCAACTCACATTCCTCTTCCGCTGGGACTGGTTTGATGAGCTGAGATGACAGTTTCGCTCCCAACGACTGCAAGCCGCAAACAACATCCACATCTTGTTGGGAATCACTCAGCAAATGGTGCAAATTAACACGCCAGATTTCCAATTTTTTTAATATTTTTGCATTTTCTTTCAATAAATCGTGCCACCGTTGCACCTGCTCGGCCGTCTTTTGTCTAATCTCTTTGCATAACTCTTCAATTTTCTGTTTGGCATTCTTCACCATTTCATCAAAGTTCTGCCATAATTGCTCGCATTTTGACCTACAATCAGAATTCAGTTCTTCAGTATAATTCCTTGTCCTTTCGTTCACCATTCTTAGACTCCTCTCGAGATCGCATATTTGTTCGGCCAATGTGGAGCCTTGAGATTTTTGTTTCAAAGTTTCCCCCCGCACGGACAATCGCTGAGACGAACATCGAGGAGAATTAGACGAGTGATGTTTGTAACATATGTCACAAAGACACACATTACATCGCTTACAGTATAAGTCCTTTGCTTTCTGGTGCAAAGAACACATGTCTGTCATCACCGCCTTTATCACTTCGCCCCTCTCTATTTCATCCAAGTCACTCGCAGTATGTTTAGGTTGGAATTTCTTGTGAAATCTGCTGCACTTGGCGCAAAAGAGTTTCTGGCACTCATGGCACCAATTTTTAGCAGTGGATACAATTCCATCCTCCGAACACAAGTCGCATTTCCAATCGGTCGATTCCAGTTGTCGACACCTTATAGACTTGATCAGAAATGGTGAGAGGGTCAATTGGTCAAGCGTCAGATTTTCGTGGCATTCTGGACACTTTTTATTTGTCTCTCCTTTAAAATGCCTGTCTATACATGAGCGGCAGAAGGAATGAAGACATGGAAATGTCTTCGATTCCAAATTTAATTCTTTATGGCAACTGTTGCATTGAAGTAAACTCTGATTCGAAGCCATTCTAATTTTTAACAGACAAACGATAACCAAAGATCGGCCTGAAAATAAAGAAAAATCATTTTATAAAAAAGTATCATTGAACAGAAAAACAAAATAAAAAGGAAGCGTAAAATTTAAAACATAGTTCGAAGCCATAAAATTACTATAAAAAAAATAATACCGGGATCTAATTTTAGGTGGGCAAGTTATATTATTTATTTATTACAAAAATTAAATTATTTTTTGTGTTTGCAGGTACTAAATACTTTAGGTATTTCTGCGGAGTTCGTGACCCACTTACGGAAAACTGACACCTTGATGAAATAAACGTCAACATCATATAAAACTTAATTTTTTCGTTGAAAAATGTAAGTTGAAAGATTGGCAAAATACATGAGATAAACATTATTTGTGTACACCTTATAAAACGGGAGATATTATTGAATCAAAATAGTGTAAATATCCACGCAAATGTAAACAAATTCTGATCCGTAGTAATTATGAGTAAATTTTCTCCCCCTTTTAAGAAGCAAAAAAACACCTGGATTTTTAAAATTTACTACACATCAACTACTGATCGGATTTTAATAAAATGTTCAATACTTATTGAATAAAGGATGAATTTTTTTTAAAAATCAGTTTGTATTCCAAATTTCGAGAAAAGAATATTTTTTCATTGTGATTGAAAATAAATCAATGAACATTTTAAGGAGTATTTTTTATACTCCTTAAAATGTTCATTGATTTATTTTCAATCGATCAGTCCGATCTTTTTACATTATTAAGTCAAGACAATAGACATATAAATTCTGCTTCTGTCTTTGAAAAAGCTCATTTCTGTATTTCCGTAAAAAAAAAAAATACTGCTCTAATTGCCAATATTTTTCATTCCTTTGGTAAAATATGATTTATCGCTATGTTCGATGAAAAGAGAAACAATCTTAGCATTAAAATCTTTTTTATAGAGAATTTTTAAGTTTTTACTGTTTTTAAAAATTAAATTCTTTAATCTGTTTCTGTTCTAATCAGTTCAAATCTGTTCGCACGTGATGTACTGTGAAAGGGTAAGTAACATTTTCAAGATTAGTGTTTTTTAATCACAATGAAAAAATATTTGTTTCCCAAAGTTTGGAATTAAAATTGAATCGCTAGTTGCTGAATAATAAACTATTAAAATCTAGGAGTTTTTTTGATAGTTGAAAGGGGGGAAAATTTACTACTAATTAGTACGGAAAAGTTTTTGTTCACTTTTTCGCACAGATTTACACTATTTTGATTCAATGATATCTCCCGTTTTATAAGGTGTACACAAATAATGTTTATCTCATATATTTCGCCAATCCTTCAAGCTAATAATGACACTAACATTTTTCAACGAAAAAATTAAGTTTTATATGATTTTGACGTTTATTTGTATCAAGGTGTCAATTTTCCGTATTCCCCGCAGAAATACCTAGTGGAAGAGAAATAGAACGTAATTAAGGAGAGAGTGGCTATCTTTGCAGAAGAATGAGAGAGAGAAAGAAAAAATGGAATTTCGAGATTCAAGATCTTTCCGAGAAGGCGACAAAAATTCCTGGAAAAAGAGAAGTAGATATAGAGAGGGTGGGGCAGAGATAAATAGGGAGGAGTAGGTGAGAAAGGAAGAGAAAGAGGATATTATTGAGAGGGGAAAAGACGATGACAGAGAGGGAGAAAGAAAGAAAGAAAGTTGTGGCTAGAGCGTAAAAATATAAAATGTTCACAGCCATAAAAGGAGGAAATAAAAACAGGAAAATACTTTATAAACTTCACATAAATTGACCCGGTAGTTTTAGAGATTTTAGAGTATAAAACAATAAACGGTATGCAGAAAGAAAGGAGTAAATAAAATAAAAACAACTTTACATTTGTTATCTTCTAAAAGCACAACAGCTTCACGGCGTGTTAGAGAGAGTGAGAGAATAAAGAATAATATACAGAGGGGGAACTAGTTGTGAGTGAGAGAAAAGTAAGGAATTAGTGAGAAAGAGGGAGGGGGTATGGAAGAGAGGAAGAGGGGCAATGACAGAAAGAGAGAGGTCCGTTAACGTCGCATTTTGCTGCCTTCACAATCACTTTAAACTTCGCTTCTCATTCATCAACTTTCACTTTTATTTATTTTAGTATTTTTTTCTTCTTCTTCTTCATCATCACCATCACGATCACCACCACCACCAGCCGTCATTGCAAAAGAAACGTTTTATTTTCGGCCAAATTTCGAAACAGGAGAACGAAACATTTTCAGTGATTTCAACCATTGGAGATTTCTCCCACGGAAGACCAATCGCGTAGAAATCACCTGCTTTTGAAACTGGTTTCCGTGAAGAATCTTTTTTCATGTTTGCAAAGATTTTTTTTTAAAAGAATTTTAATAACTATGTTTACACACCTTAGTTGGAGTCATTTCTGAGCTTAAAGGTTTTTAATTAAAAAATTTTTTTTAACAAAAACAAACTTTACACAAGTAATTACGTAGTTGAATTTTTTTTTCTCGCTAAATTATTGACTTTCATTTATCAAATTCATACAACGTATTGTTGTTTTGTTTTTTCGCAAAATAGTTGACGGGTCCAAGATTAAAACCAATAATCTAAATTCAGCAGTCATTTTCGCAGCACTAGAACTACGTGACATGGAATTGAACACTGAAAATGTTTGCTGAATTTAAATTTACGAAACGGCACAAATACAGATGAAACGAAACATATTTTTCTGCGATAACTCTTATATTCACAAATAACCTCAACTAAGGTGAGTCAACATTGTATAATTAAAATTCTTTAAAAAAGAAAAGAAAAAATTTTCTAAAGCAGAAGATTTTTTTACGCGTATGGTCTTCCGTAGCAGAAATCGCAAATGGTTGAAATCAACGAAAACGTTTCGTTCTCCTGTTTCGAAAAATGGACTTATTTTCGTTGTATTAAAAAACAACGAACACTTCAAAGAAGATATGTAATTGCAATAATACATTTTAAAAATATCTTTTTACATTTGTTTCCTTCTAAAATCACAGCACAAACAAATTCACGACAGAGGGATAGAGAATAAGGAATAATAGAGAGAGGGGACCTGTTTGTGCGCAAGTAAGGATTTAATAAGAGGGAAGGGCGGTGATGGGGTAAGTAGGTGAAAAAAAAGAGAGGATATAATTCTGAGGGAGAGGGACAAAAACAGCGACAAAAGATAAATAAAATCAGCATTAAATGGCTACTTCAATCCACGTAGGGATTTTAGGAAGGTGGAATATTTTGATATCGATAATGTTTTTGCTTACAGTTTATTTTGTACTCCTTGTTCGTCGAACGGATGCAGCAAACTGAAAGTGTACGCGTCAGCAGGAGTAGCAGGAGAAGACAGCTGTGACATCATAGAACGATAAGGAATTTCATTGGGTGAAAATTGTCAAACCATTCTCCCTGTATGTTCGCTTGAAAATTCTAAGATTCGGACATCCAAAATTGTCCGATTTAAGCGTTGCCATCTTGGATTTTTTTATATCTAAATTTAGATTTTGTTTTTGTTTTTAGATATCAGTTCTAGACACTTATAGCTATTTATTTTCATTATTGTGATAATAACTTAGCTACTTTTAGCCACTATTAGCTATTTATTTTAATTATTGTGATATTTCTAGTAACTTCTAACCACTTGGATCAGGGTTGACCGGTTTTGGGAAAACTAATCTGGCAACCATGCTTACAGTGGACAACAAGGGTGAAAAAGGAGGTAATAAATAAGAGAAAGAAGAGAAATAGGAAAGAGATAGAGTCAACTAAGGAGGAAGTTCAATGACTGGCAGAAAGAGGGATTTCTCTTTGGTTTCAAAATGGCTGAGGAGCTATTGCGAAAAAATTGGTTGTAGTTCTTATTTTACATAAAATAAAATATTATGTTGACTCTGAAATCTAGTGATATTTCTTAGACCTTTTAGTTCTATTATTAAAAATACAAAATTGTGTACTTGGAATTTTCGCAATATTTAATATATTTGACTTCTATTTACTTCAAATAAAAGTTCATTTAGACCCCAGGAATTTGTTAGTTTTTAGAAAAATCGATGTTATAAGGTTTTAGCAGGTTGGGGGTTCTATTTACAATGTAACTTTAATTCTCAAGTTAGCTAGCCATTTATTTTATTATGCCCCCACCCCCTTAATGAAAGTACAAAGAATTACTTGAACTAATTGATTTTTTACAAAAAATGAACATGGGTAAGTAACAACATACTTCCAAGCCTCATTACTGTACAACGGACGGAAAGTAACGGCCCAGTTTACCATTACAGTTACATTGTAATTAGCACCACCCCCACCCTGCTAAAACCTTTAAAAATCGAATTGTTTAAAAAAAACTAACACATTTCTGGAAGGTTCTATGGTCTAATGTGTTACAAGCACAAAAAATTACTGATAAAAAATTATTTTTCTATTTTTTTCGACTATATTAACTATAGTGAATCTTAACTTCATTTTGTATTTGTGTTCTTTTATTCATAAATAAATGTTCATATTTTTATAGAAAACTATCTGCCTTGTTTGTATTTCTTTTGCATGTATGTTTTTTATCTACAATTTAATTAATAGTTTGTTTTTTTTTGCTGGTGGACTTTTGGTCATAATGAAAAGTAATGAAAGAATTGTGTTCCAATTGTGAAATGTATTTTGTTTTATTCTTTATGCATCGCTATAAAACAAATTGTTGCATTTTAACAAATAGAGAAAGTAAAACTAAAAGCGTTAGAACCACGCCCTTCGTATGACATGACTGCTGCTTTTATTTCATTTATTTCCATCCGTACGAGTTAAAGGTGAATCGTTTAAAATCGACGATTATATTTTTTGTCTACAATTTCATTGATAGTTTTTAACTGCGATGAAAAAGTCGACACTTCTATGAATGGCAAAAGGTTTTTCGTTCAGATTTTTTTGAATCGGTTCATAGTGTTGGTAAAGATAGGAAGATAGGATATAGATTATATACATCTAGATGATAATTATAATGACACTTATTAGTGAGAGCCTATATTTGCCCGGAGTCGGTGTGAGCGACTACTGAACGGGCAAATATAGGCAAATATAGGCTCTCACTAATAAGTGTCATTATAATTATCATATTCTGTCGATTGGATATACAATTATCCATAATTTGATTTCATACATCTAGATATAGATATATAGAGAGAGTAAGCAAAGAAAGAGGATTTTCTTTCTTTTTTACATCACACTACGTCATATTATTCCTGTAAAGGGAAGGTTAATTGTTGATATAATTAAGACTAATATTAAATCTAACTCTATATGAAGAGAAATAAAAATGTTACATTTTAAAACTTAACCACACCATTCATATGACACGACATCTACATTTATTCCATTTATTTCCTTCCGTACAAGTCAAAAGTGTATCGTTTAAAAATCGACGATTAATGTTTTTGTCTACAATTTAATTAATAGTTTTTTTTGCTGATGGATTTTTTTCATAATGAAACGTAATGAGAGAATTGTGTTAAAATTGTGAAATGTATTTAAAAAGAATTCTTTATGCATCGCTATAAAACAAATTGTTGCATTTTAACAACTAGAGAAAGTAAAACTGTGGAGGTCAAAACGGAGTTGTCTCCCGTGAAGGGACCTCTCCCCCACGCTAACTCAGGCCCCCTGCCACCTCCCTACGTCCTCACGTGCGGCAGCCAATCAGGGCCCAGCAAGCCATCACGTGACGAGGCGCTAACTTTGAATCGATCTCTTTCTCCCCAGTCCGGCCTAACTTAAAGACGTGCGCTCGCTCCGCCTTTTCACATACACATTTTACCATCATTGTGACACCAAAACACTTTATTTAAACGGTTGCAAACCTACACCAAAACAAATACCTAAACAAAGGATTTCCACATTTTCACACACGCGCACATAAACAATTAACGCCGAATCACACGAAAACATATACACGGACAATGGGCTTTTATATATGCACACACACACATACACATTAACTAAATCTACACCCTTGTTTGAATAAAGAAATGTTCGTCTCTTTCAAGGATTGTCTCTTTCGTTTATCATTTGTTTCCGTTCCCTTCCTCTGCCATGTATTTAAATGGAGTCATCCTTACCTCACTTTAAAAAAAACTTTACTATGGATAAATCTCACGCTCAAACCGGCGTCCACAAAACCTTCCTCACAGAAGACCTGATACTCATCAATAGATCGGCTTCTTTCCCCCACAAACCCTCCGGACGCCGGCACCGATCCTCCATAAAACTAAAAGTGTCAGCCATTGACACATTTTCATGTTTTGTGAAATTAAAGTGAGAAATTGTGCTCAACTAAACCAAAGAAAAGAAGCACCCACGTCTTTGCTTACAGTGGAGGAAATGTGTGTGTGTGTGTGTGTGTGTGTGTGGGGGGGGTTACGACGTATAACCTCTTCCCAATTTCCAGGTTTTTCGTATGTTCCGTGTCTACTAATTATCGTATCTAGTTCCCGAAACCCAGCCTTACCTTATACATAGTCCGCCCAAACCATTTCCACCACTGCTTTCAAAACCCCCTGACTGCGATGATAGGAAAAAGAGGGGGTTGTAGTATTGGGTACCGCCCTGATTGGGTCAATATAGAAATGTTTATTGTATGTGCGCCGAGCCGTGGGGGCAGTCGTTACCTAACCTAATTTTGTTGACTGCTGTGTAGTGAGTTCTTAATAATAAATGCATCCTCACTCGGCACCCTACACACGTATGACCTTGTGCCAGACTAAGCTCATTTTAGTTAATATCTACGTAGGACGCTTCTCCATGGAGCAATGGTTAGCAAATTATTCTCGCAGGTCATTACTACTTACTGTTTAGGTATGAACAATAAACCAGAAAATCCACACCTGATTTTAAAAACGTAATTAAAATCTTTAAAATTCCGTTCTCGATTTAAAAAAATGTTTTACTAGAAATAAATTAGCCAACATTTTTCTCTAAACAAAAAAATCTATCATGATGCCATTTTTGATGACAGTGTAAGGCCTTGTGTCGCCTCTTTGTAGGGACACGAGTCCGTAGAGGAATATGGAAGAACATATCTCTCTGTCTACAATTATAAATTCGGCCGTGTTCAAAGTTCAATGAAATAAATGAATAGACAAATGTATATAGCATATATAATTTATTCAAGAACAATAACAATGAACGATCGAATGAAAGATTGTGATGCTTCTTGTATCGAGAGTTATTATGGTATTGTATTCATCATTCATTGTTCATTAGTTGAATAAAACAAGAGAGTCAAATAAGAAGTTGGTGTAAATGTGTGTATATGCATAGGTGAGTGTGTGTATGCATGTGTGTGTGTCAAATCAGGGACTGACTCGCTTGCCGTGTTAGAAATACCTTGCTTGGCGCGCACAAGTGTGTGTGTGTGTGTGTGTGTGTGAGTCGAACGACCATGCCCACAGGCAGAGAGGTTGCGACTGACGAAATCGGTCTGTCGGCTGCTTATATCTGAAATAGTAGGCTCGCACGGAGATGAAATTTTAGGTGCGTTTTCTTTGGTCAACAAATAGCTGCTGCTGCTGAATTATTTGTTGAGCAATCATGAGTCCGTTTTAACTTTGTGCCTTTTCCCAACAGTTTAGGTTCGCGCTGCGTTGTTCGTTTGTGAGGTTGCGCCGGTGAATCGTAAAACCAG